>CAUHTR010000731.1:33260-94629 GCA_959609185.1 Schmidtea polychroa
TTATTTAACTTTTTACGCTTTTAGAGGCATAAGTTCAATTCTACTAGTCTACCATCTACAAACGAATCAAATAGTATGTATAGGGCATCTCTTTTGCACAACGCAGCTCAAATTTGCAATACTCATGAGCATTTCCATCGACTTTTTATGGATGAAGAAATCGAAATGCACGTCGATCGATTATTTTCATGTCTTTTTACCAACAGCTCTTTTTTTCATCGGTTCACAGAATATAGAAAGACGTTTGATATAGTTCAGGCACCTTGGCCAGAACATGCTGGCGAAAATGGAACTAAAGAGCGAACTATTTATTATACAATTACTATGAAAGCTAAAATTGGCCCAAAAGTTTCGTCTGCCGAAGAAAAACAAGTATGAAATATTGTGAAATTTAGTAGATTAACTTTTATTGTAATGAAACTAATGTAATACGAATTTTCTTAAACAATATTAATATGAAAAATTTCTTTATTATCTTATACAACTAACCTCAAATTATTATATTCTTCAAATGAAAGGTCTAGAAATTGCATTTTTTAGGAAATTTATGCTTAGGGTTAGGACAAAAAGATTTTATGAAATTTTTTTGTTTGCCTGTGGTAGGAATGGATGAGTTTTATCGTTTGTTACAGGAATTTCACCGTTTCAACAATAAATGTTAAAAAAAAGGTTGCGCGCATATTAGTTTGTTTTATTTCATTATTAGCAAGTAAAAATGAAGAAGCATGTCAAGATTTATAGATTACAAATTGTTAGTGGCGACAAATATCAGATTGAGATATTTATCATGTTTGTAAGTGTCCGGCATTAACTTCACTCCTCATTCTGTAATGATATTTGTCTGTGGTACTACGTTTCATGGACTTCTAGAAACTCCGAAGGGCCTTGAAACACTTCATAGAGAAAGGACACTTGAGATTTTCAATTGCTTTGGATAATCGTGTCGCTAGTTCGTTCTTGTTCATTTGTTCCGAGAACCAAACGGCTTGTTATTCATTGGCGATAAAATTGTTAACAGCTTCCAGCTTGTTTCGCCAATCAGGCAAAAGAAAGTAAGCAATGAGATTACATGCCGCTCGTGAGTTCCACCGTGCTGTATGAAGAGATAGCAAGTGTCGCCATTTAATCACGAGTATTTTTTTAGATTTCTATAAATTCTTTAACTTTCACATAGATCAAACAAGAATTGAAAGTCAAAATTTTTTTTCTGTTGTTTTAAAAACGTATCTCCTTCAAGCTTCAGTCTAGTATATTTTTCGTTCATACTTCGGAATTCTTTTACACAATTTCTTTTGATTCCATTGATGATTTCATTATAAAGAATAATGTAATCCTTGTTAAACTTTAAATATAAACAAGAAAACAATATTTAATATATGAAGATGCCTAACTTACAATATTTAAACACTTTTGCACGCAACCTTTTTTTTATAAATCTTAAATCTTTAATGAAACTACAATCACAAGTGAAAAAACTTTTTGTGGCATAAACCTAATGCTCATACATTGTTTCTGTCACGTATGGTTTTGTTTGGCCGTAATTGATGATTGCATGTGTCATTTACACGTATACAAATGTATATAACATATTATGTTATTACAGTAATGTTTGTAGGAAAGGAGTTATTTTGAAAAGTCATTTTAGAATTATTATTCAATGAGTTAAATAGCGATTAACATTAGTTTATTAATATCACAAGTGATTCAACGAGTTCAATAGCAATTGAAATTAGTTTATTAATACAAGTATATTTGGTAATTAACAACAAATTATCTAATTATTATTCCTTAGTTATTTACAATTTACAGTTTTTATCAAAACAGTAGGGAGCGCTCATAGTCTATCTTTCACTAGAATGAGGTGTCACTACAGTAACTGTATGAATGTACAAACATTTTTAATCGCACTCTATAATTTTACAATTTTTACAGTATAATATGATTTTAGTTCATTGAAATGTAATGTATCACAATTGGCGTTAATTATTATTTACTATACAATTAGAGATGCTAAATAAAGATAGATTATAAAGAAATTTTTAAATGTCAATTTCAAAAGCTACCTTATTTCTTTTTTTATTTCTCTCTCTCTCTCTCTCTCTATATATATATATATATATATATATATATATATATATATATATATATATATATATATATATATATATATATATATATATATATATATATATATATATATATATATATATATATATATATATATATATATATATATACACTTGCAAAAGAAGGCAGTGCCGAAAATTCGTGTGTATCAAAAAACATCGCTATATTACTGATTTATAGTCTTCAAGCTCTCTTTTTAATAAATTCAAAGGAAAAAATAATCAGTTGTGAAATTGGAAAAAAAGTTCTTATAATATATATTTCATATCGATGGTGTTTTAATTCATTTTTATTTACCATGAGTACGGTGTTATAAAAAGATTTATTACAGTGAAGTATAAAACCATCGGTAATGAATTAAATATATGGTGGATACATTGGCATTCAGTACATTGGTATTAGATTTTTCGCTAATAAAATGTGATAAATTTCCATTGTAGCATATCCCTTTAATTTGATATGCGCTTGATTGTTAAATGTAATTTGGTTGTAATAATCCAATTGACAAACGAGTCAGGACAATTCTGTAAATAGTCAGTTATCTTTATCGCTTGTGTAATTTAATATTTTTACGCAATCAGAGGAAGGTCTTCACTTAAAATTTGGTGCTAGGTGATGTCGTTGAGAAAAATTGAACGTTGCGGAAGTGAAGTATTTGGATAATTGCTAATCTGTCATTTACTCTCTCAATATTTTTGGCTTTTCAAGCTCTACGAACATGCAAAATTATAAATAAGATTTATAATTAACTAAAGCCATTTTTCAATTAGGTGACAATTCTTACTCAGTGCAGTCATGCTTATTCAAATTATACGCATATTTTTATTTACGTCTTTCAAATTGATCTCTATTTTTTAAATAAATTTTCTCTAAAAATACGCATTTCTACTTTATATCCGTTCTATAACCTATACTATATTGAGAAACAGCCGGTTTGCTTACTCTGTTATCTCTTGGAAGCCAATATCAATTGAATTTATTAAAGTTTTTTACGGCTAATTTCATGTGTGATCTATGCGATAGTTTTGTGTTTGGTATTTTTAGTTCATTTAAGGATTTCACATTTAGCTGTTCTATATGTTTTCATTCAATTATTAAAAATGAAGAATTGAAATTATGTTTAACAAAATCAACTAAGTTTATCATGCCATTCTAGATCATTCATGCAAACAGTGTACCTGGTCACTGCTATATCGTGGACACAATCGTTCGCAATGGGGGTTTCCCATTGTCTGACTGTTTTCATTGTATTAATAGATATTGTATTATTCATTTAAATGCATTTAAATCCAAACTGAAGGTCACTTCTCAAGTGGTTTATGATAAATCTATATTTTTTGCTTCAAAATGTAATCTAATTTATAAATATTGTGCCATGTATTTATTTCTTGGTTTAGCTCTGATAGAATCGACGGCAAAATCTGGTCTCTCCGATTATTTCAATGATCTCAGTAATACTATTGAATTTTATTTATCAAATTTTTTCCCAAAATTTTCTGGTATTTTACTGTAAAATTACTATAGGAAAGGGTTTCTTTATTCTGAGATAGGATTAACAAATTATTTCGTTTTAATAAATAAGACTTAAAAATTGACTTAAAATTAATATTATGGAAAGTGTAAAATCTTATAAATATATTTCAAAATTTATGGTGAAGAGAAGTAATTCTTAAATTATGGATCGTAGTTATGGGAAAGTTTTGTTGGTGTTGGTGAGCAACAATAGCAACATTTTTGAAAGCGTTGTATTTTGTGTCGAGGTTGTTATTATGCTTGTCAAATAATGAGTAATTCTCGGATGTTGATATTAGAGTTCTGTATGAAATTTGAGTCCTACTATCGTTCTCTCATCCGTGCAGTTCCATATAACATATAAATCATGGTATGTAGGGTGTTCTATCACATTTCCATAAACTGAATTTACTTCTCGGACTGGAACAAACAATTTTATTTATTTTAATGAACTCTTTGAAGTCTATAGTTTGTTTAATTCAGATTTGATTTAATATGATTTTGAGCCCAAAATGATCCACATTGACTCTACAATATGAATATCCTTCACCAAATGTTAACGGATCAAGAAATATGTTGACCCTCGAAATCATAAGCCCATTTGGACTAACATTTGTCCTGGCTTGATTAACACACTACTGTGGAATATACCAAATTAAAAGTGGTATAAGTTATCAATAATTAATTTAACAGAAAGATATAAATCTTTTTATATTAACTCTGTTTAGTTTCATGTTGCACATACACAACATTTTTTTCACATTTATTAAAATTTGAAGTTAATAAAATTATCAGTGGAATTTTGTGTTTCTAAGTGTCTAATACTCATTGTTGCACATCGAACTAATACTCTCAATATGTGACGATAATAGTTTTCCCTGTTACCAGGCGTAATGTGTTCAAAAGAATTATCAATACATTCCAATAATTGTTGTTCATTGGTAGGGTGGGCAGCCTTTACAACTTGCTTCCACTGAGAAAATATATTCTGAATCGGATTCAGAAATGAAGAATATGGAAACAACACTTACATTATCCTGAACTGCGGTTATAATCCAATTTCTTGTTTTATTTGTAATGGCTCTTCTGTGAAGAGATGTGACTGGAACAAGATTCGAGGGCTCGGCCATAGTTTATCCGGTTTGTACCGTTTCCAAATAATTTTCATATGAATTTTCAGTATTTTGTAAGTTTGGTGCGCGTGTAGGTATGTTTCGATGTTCACATAAATTAAGGATTGCAAATTAATTAATAAAATGGAATGGATCGAAAATTCATTTACAACTTAATGGGAAAAGTCGCAAATTAAATGAGAAACCCTGTTAATCTATATGAAATCGTGAATAAAGTGTTTATAACTAAAAAAGCATATAGTGATTAAAAAAGATATATGGAGTAACTGGATATATTTCCTTTTATATTTGCGCTTTTTTGTTCCTGCCTTTATTGTCTGCACCGTTTTTTATCTGCGCCTTTATTGGGCAAACCTTTTCAACACATTCACTTAGGAATTTATATCTTGTTGATTTGTTTTTGTAAAATTTTATGTCAATCTTATTTCAAGTTTCTTTGGAGTTTTAATCATATTTGCTCTTAAATGAATATATTGTTTGGATATGTGTTTGATCACCAAAGGTTTACTGTATTTTTTGACACTGACCCTAAATTGTTGTAAATATAGATCATTTGGCTTTTGTGGGTGTAGGCGGCCACTAGCATGGCAACTCGTAAAGCCTGGAGTTATATATTATGCACTATCAATATGCGCAAAAATAATTGCATTTATCTGGTTCGATAACATGTTACTCACACCTGCACCCAATCTTGTTGAGTCATTGCTTATATAGAAAGTCTGACGTTAGTATAAAGAAACGAAATAATTCCGTGAAATTGACGGACCTTACATTGTTGCCAATTACAGCCACTCGATAGGTAGTGTAGACTTCCTTGATCCCTTTGTTATGCAGTACAGTTATCAGCGACATTAGAAGCGCTAGTATATGTATTTGTTTTGCCACATTGTCACTGTCATACTCATAAATGTCTGATTTGTGTACTGCAGAGAACCCATATTTTGAATATGCCGCCGAAGCTCATTTTGAAACGCTGGCTCTTCCAGTCTTATCTGAGTTTATCTCTGATCTTTGTGAATCCTGAAAGTTCTCGACAGCGGGAACGACTGTCTATTGAAAAGGATATAAAGAAGTAGTCAGTGTCTGAAAGAAGTCACGTAAAGGACCAACCCTAGATATCAAACTGGATGCAGTACGACATTGGCTGAGAAAAGCTGAGAGGATTGGTCTCTGGGCTTTGAGCACTACCGGTTACAGTGACACGGTTTGTGATAAATCTAATGTGCGGCTGCGTTTTAGCAATCTGCTTCAAACTTTACCACCAGAATTACATTTATATATACTAAACTTCTCAAACAGCAATTATTTCATGACAATTGAACCAGTTTCTAACTTTTCTATATTACTGTGAATTAATGCCGTATGAATATTATTTTGCAATTGCAATTTGTATATTTTCGTTCCCGAGCCGCAAAATTGCAGTCAAATAATGTGTATGGATCTACATGGATCTATTTTACTGTAAAGAACTTGGTTATTGGTAAATTACTAACAGAAATAACCAATTTTTTTCATTTTATGTGTCTGATACCGGTGAAACCCGATGTTCCATATGTGCAATATAATCCTAAAATTAAGAGAGGCCCCCGAAAATGATGAAATAAATTTTTCTCTTATACTTTAGCTGATAAAAGTTCGAATCTGCTGATATTATTTTCCCACACTCAGAAGTCATCTTGACAAAGATCACGTTGGACTAAACAGAGTTAAATCCAAATTACTGATTCCTTGAATTAATGATACACATCTTCTTTCGATTTATTTTTAATTTAATAAGTTAACTTGTGTTAATATAAAATATATTAGTATTGATGAATAAGTGCTTCAATTTATAAATCTCCCTGTATAAAATATATTTACAGCAAATTCATTAAAACACGAAGCCAAAGGATTAGGTCAGCATTTACGCCAGATCAATGTCAATCACGGTGCCGCAAAAGTCAGTTTACCAAAGCCAAAGCATCGTAATTTACCCAATGAATCAACACATCATCAGTCAAAAATTAATAAAACAATGAATGATTTGAATATTTCCCCGATGTCTGAAGACTTTACATTGTCAGTGGGAAATATTCTACGTCCGGACAGAGCATGGTTGATACTAATAATGCTGTTAGTAAATTAAATTTAGTTCTTATGCAAATCATTAATATCAAAATTCATATGATTGTAATTTAAAAAAGAAATTCTAATTTCCTTATTAAGTGATCTATAAGTGAAATAAGTGGTTTTTCTAGGTACGTGTAAATTCTTTATCGTTTTTTATATTATTAATGAATGCAATAATTCCACTTATTAATTCTAATAAATTTCAAGAGTACACATGAATGTTATTCAAAAACATTTCAAGAATGTGACAAAGCAAGGAGTTCCACAAAACATAAATTTGATGTAATATTATTTGCATTAGTCTATAAAGTTTGCAAATAGCATTTAATTTCCTGCAGGGGAGTTTCTCTCATCAATAACATTTTAAAAGTCATGCAAGTAAATAAAGTGAAGAATGTGAATTATTTATTACATTTTCAGGTCTTCATCTTCTAATATTTAATGTTTATTACTATCAAATTATCATTATTAATTTCTGATTTTCTTGCAATCGGTAGATTTTTTCCCATATGTTGGTTAGCTGCATATCTAATTCACATATATTCTGTTTTCAATAATTCTAATGGGGTCGGTTGGACTGATTTTACTTTCAGCTGACTGCATGGTGTTATAATTATATATACGTGTATGTTCATAAGGAATTTCTCTGAATCCCTAAACATTGTCTTAGGAAAATTGATTATTATTATTTATATAACAAAAGTAACTATATAAAGATAAAAATTACCAAATCGCTTTTTAATCGTCCCGCAAGAATTTTGATATGATAGTTGTGTAAGAAGGAAATCAAATAATTTACTATTTTGCCGTATAACAGAAATTTCGATCTGATCATTAAAATTTCAGATTTATTAAATTTTACAATTTTCCTTTCAATTGATTTTTTTTTGAAATTAAGATTTTTATTTCTAATATATATATATATACTAGGGTGGGTCGAAAATTTTTTTTTTCTCCAAACATGCCTAAAAAGTTGTGCTTATGCTAGAAAATGAAATATCCCTGCAAAAGACTGCTGTTTAAAAGGGTTTACAGGTCCCAACTTTTGTTTGTATGTATTAGTACTATCCCAGTAAAAATGCTCGCACATGTGCCATTGTAAATTCATCCTGCAAGCAGTCACACGCTTGCAGAAAGACCATTTTTGACATGCTCTATTCACAAGTCCAAGCTAACGCGTGCATGTATAGAGAGGTTAATTCACGGAAGCATCTTCACACAAGCACTCACAAAGACAATTTCTTCTGAACAATACTAACACACACACTACAGTCAACACATAATCTACATGGATACTACTAGTCAGTCTAAACTCAGATAATTTAATTTGTTTCGATTGGATGTCAAGTGTTTGCTGGACATAATTAAAAAAGTTAACTTGATGATTCACTTTTATTTTGCCAGAGCTGAGTACAGAAGAGCAGTTATGAAGGGACAGAGAAATAAGCAATTTCGCAAAACAAGAAGTAAATCACGTCATTGTCTGTTTGGTCAAACTTGTGAACTACCCAGAAACCAATTACCTACTTGTGAAGATGTGTTTCGTGATTACTGTTACAATGAGAAATGTACGCAATTTCATACTGGCTTTAACGAACAAGCAACTCTTCTCGCAAATAAGGTGAAGGAAATTTATATGAAGGCAAGTATCCCAACTGTTGAGTTCAGTAGTATTGTGGTTCGTGTCAAGCGACTAATATCAAAAGTGCGTGAATTAGAGAAGTATCCAGTATGCAAGAGGTCATCTGCCAAATTTCAAGATAAGTTAAGCTCGTTTTCCAAATTGTTTGACATATGTTGCTGCAAATGTTTTAATGATGGTGCTCGTGGAAGAAGTCAGTGTACATGCCGATTGGCCTTGAAAATTCCTACCTTAGAGTGGGAGTTCTGGATTGACCAACAAACTACCAGAAACATGAAAATCGGAAATACGGACAGACAGGAAACCTCAAAATTGAAGAGAAAACAAACGAAAAGCAGCCCTACAGGAAAAGGAAAACAAATGAAAAATGAAATAATGGACACTGAAGTTAACGATCTACATCCGACCTCAAGAAGTGACACGGAGAGTGAAGCCGCTAGTGATGAAAGTAAAGATAAGTTAGACAATTCAACAGAAAGCTCAGAGTCAAGCGTAGAAGAATGTGATGAATTTCAAAATAGAAGACATTATCCTGAATTAAGTAAAGCTGTTGACAGATGTGGTGTGAGCAACAGAGACACGTGTTTGCTAGTAAACGCTTTTCTGAAAGATATGGAACTGTTATCCTCTCAAACAATCATCGATCCCGCAAAATTACGACGTCAGAGAAAGTACTGGAGGGAGAGAGAAATTGAACAGCATTCAGCAGAAGCGAAAAACTTGATTTGCCTCGGTTTCGACGGGAAACAAGATTCCACCTTACTTCATAGAAGGATCCTAAAAGAGGAGCATTATGTGATTGTCGCCTTTCCAGGGGATACATATATCGATCATGTTGTACCTCAAAGTAGTAAAGCTGTGGATATTGGCAAAGAAATCATGTCAATCATCGTTAGCACGCAGTCCTCACTGACCCTTCAAGCAATTGTGTGCGATGGAACCAATACAAACACCGGAAAAAATAATGGAATAATCAGAAGACTCGAAAAAAGCCTAGGGCGACCTCTACAATGGCTGATATGCTTGTTGCATGCAAATGAATTGCCATTCAGGAAGTATTTTTCAGTCGTCGATGGTGGAGAAACAAAAGGTCCAAAAACGTCATGTGGTGAAATAGGAAGCGTTCTTGATTTTGATCCAAAAGACAAGCCCGTAGTAGCCTTTATGTCCCTTCCTGGAAAGGTCGTAGATATTAGTGAAAATGTCAAGAAAGAATTGAACACTGATCAATTGTATTTCCTCAGAGTATGCTTGGCAGTCCAGAAAGGGTACCACAACAACAAGGATGTCCCTTTTCTACAAATGGCACAACCAGGAAATTTGAATCACAGTCGCTGGCTAACGAAAGCTAATAGAATTCTGCGACTATATATGTCCGAAACTGCTCCATCTGAACCTCTCATGCGAATAGTGAAATTTATTGTCAATTTCTATGGACCGTCATGGTTTTATATAAAGATTCACTCGTCATGCCAAGATGGTGCAAGAAATATTTTTTATATGCTCCAACTTCTGCAGGATTTGGATCCATCAGACCAAGAAATCATCTTTCCTGTCATTCAGAACAACAATTACTTCTCACATCCAGAAAATATACTCCTAGCTGCTGTTGGTGATGATGATGAAGAAATCAGAAAGTTTGCAACAGAAAAAATCATAATTGCAAGACAAAATTTTCTCCCTTCCGAAGTGATTCGCACTATGGACAAGAATACTGTCTTTCTTCAGTCGTCTGCTACATCATATGCTGACATGATTGACTGGACAAAATGTAATTTGACGCCTCCCCCTCTTTTATCTCATATATTGGATCATGAATTGAAGATGAATAAGAAAATTACATTAGAACAATTTCCCTGTCATTCTCAAGCCGTTGAAAGAGCCATCAAAGATGTTTCTTCTGCCAGTTGCAAAGTGTTTGGTCACAAGTCCAGACATGGTATGGTACTACTGTGTAAAAAATCAAGGAAGGAATTGCCCAAGGTGCAAAGCAAAGCTGATTTCATGTGACTTCTTTTTATGCCCTCGCTAATACATTTCTAAACTTTTGGCTGGATGTTTTTAATAAAAAATAATTTCGAAAGTTGATTTTTGTCTTTGAAAAGGATAATTCAAATTTGGCCCTTCCTAATCACTGACGTTGTCAGGATATATTTCAATGCGGGATGAGGACACAGAATATACTATCTCAGCCCAAGAGAGTAAATAATATACTTATAAGCTCTTAAGAAAGCTACATCTAAATATGGACAAAGGCGCAAAACACATTCCGACACTAGCCAAATTACATTGTTTTCACACTTATGTTGAACTGCATTTTCGGAGAAAAGTTGGGAGCAGTAAATGTCCATAAATCTAAGTAAAATGGTTTGATTCGATTTTTCTATACCAAAATACAACTTTTTAACCATGTTTCCTTTCTTGAACTCAAAATTTATTAACATTCGACCCACCCTAATATATACTGCCGTCCAAAGGAAAATTAGTGTATGCAGTTTTTGTTCAACTGAACTTTTTTATTAATACTCATTTAGCAAGTAATTTAAAAATCGAAATGTCAGTTTTAAACATATTAAAAGAAAGTTTCTTTTTCAATTTAGAAAATGTTGGCATACTAATAATAATAATAATAATAATTAAAAAGAGAGCTTGAAGACTATAAATCAGTAATATGTCGATGTTTTTTGATTCTTACTAATTTTCGGCACTGCCTTTTTCAAGTGAATTTTTAAAATTAAATTTGAAATTCACTTGAAAAGGCAGTGCCGAAAATTCGTGATTATCAAAAACATCGATATATTACTGATTTATAGTCTTCAAGCTTACTTTTTAATAAATTCAATGGAAAAAATAATCAGTGCTAAATTTGGAAAAAAATATGAGACCCTCCATTATAAGAAGTCGAATACCAAGCGAATAATTTGAACAATATTTGGTGTTCAATATTTGAACAATGACAGATTGTTGTCGTAGCTTAAATATCAGTAGTTTTATTTGCTTTGCTGCATTTAAATGTATATCAGTAATTTAAAAATATAAATGAAAGATGTCGCGAGAATCAAAAAACATCGATATATTACTGATTTATAGTCTTCAAGCTCTCTTTTTAATAAATTCAATGGAAAAAATAATTGGTGGTGAAATTGGAAAAAAAATTTCTTATAATAATAATAATAATAATAATAATAATAATAATAATATTAATAAATAAATGTAAATAACTATAATAATACGGTGACCCGACAAAAGCGCGCTCAAAAATGAAAAAAATTTACTTAACTATAATCAATATATTCAAATCAACATTAAAGTGTATATAACTGCTAATCTCTTTAAATATATAATTATATTCCTATCCAAATCTCAAAATAACTTCTTAAAAGTTTACTTAACTATTGTTAGTTAAACAAAGTCAAATGTTAATGTTTTGAGCTACTCCTCTCAAATAATCCAATAAAGCCATTGCTCCAAATGTCGGGACTAAAGCTTGCAGACGTCAATTAAGGCGGACGTATTTTGTCTTGGATGTCTCTGGATGTCTAAAGCCTGCCCGAAACCTCTCGATTTTCAATTCGTTGTGATCCTGTTCTCGACGAAATTGCTCGACCTTTTGTAGTACCTGTTTTCTGTTTCTCATTGCGTAACTTTTATGACACATCAGTCTTGCCAGTCCAACCAGTCCAACCAGCCATCTCAACAAACTTTACTCGATAGTCAACTATTTGATGCCTGTGTATTGCTGTTGCTCAGGGTGCATATTCTGAGTTTTCCGCGTCACTGAGATTAACAAGTTTTAGTTTTGGAATTTTTAATTTACAGTCTGTGCACTTTTGTCTTGCGCGCATTTGTTACGGTGCCAATAATACATAAGGCAGTGGTTCTCAACCCGTGTTCTGCGGAACAGCGGTGTTCCGCGAAAAAAATGACATTTTATCTTTAAATTTGCATTTAAGATACATATCATCAAAAACCTCAATTAATTTTTTTATGAGATAATTCAATAAGAAAGCCGTTACACAGATATATAAACATACAAATATAAGTGTTTTTATTGCTTGTTATTGTTGCCCGTGGTATTTTCTTTGCTTATAAGAAGTCATTGTTTACGTTTACGACAGATTTATAGTAATTTGTGATTGGTCACTCATTGTGGGCAAGTATTTTTTTGTCAATGTTCCACGTAAAAAAATCATGTGAATGTTGTTCCGCGCTTTTATAATAATTGATAACCTCTGACATAAGATAAGGATGGTAGATTTTTAAAATATATATAATATATGCATATTATATTTGGAATTAAATTCTATTGTACCGGTAAAACAAAGATATACAAATTCACTTTTGGTAGAGAATATTTTTTTAAAAATGAAAGTAATATTGATGTTGCATTGAAATAATTTTCTTCGGAACCGAGTGAGTATTTTATATTCCATGAACCTTAATTATTTTATTTCATAAACTCGTGACTTATTTTGTTGACATATATAAGATAGGAATTTTCATTCAAGTTATAACACTTCTGAAATTATTGCAAGAAAAATATCTTAATAGTTCATAAGTCGATATTAGTTTTTGTTTAGATAAAACTAAATCTAGAATCTAGATTAAACTTACAAGAAGTAATGAATATGCTTTCAGGTGGGTTGATAACGATCCTTTTTGTATATATTGGTTAATCTTGATGTCAATAATAAAACTATTTGATGTTTTAATATATGAAATGTGATTTATTATGTAATGTAAAATATTCCATAGCAATCACGGATTTTTTTTTATAGGAGTTTGATAATTTGTTTGTGTCTTTCATTTCTGTATTCAAGATTTCGACAGTTAGAAGAAATTACTAATATCGAAATGAATCGTCAAAATCATCCTTCCAGAGATACGCTGCGATTTGATTCATCTTACGATTGGAAAATAATGATGAAAAAACAACAACAAGTTCAGATAGATGAAATATCTCAATGGAAAGCACTGGTGGATTCTTCAATAGATTTAATTGAACAGGTAGAACATGATTTTTGCTAAAAATAATTTGCATATTTGACACTTTTAAATGAATAATTATACTTAAAATTAAAAAAAACACGTTGAAACTCAATTCGCGAGACCGAAACACTGGTGCTGTTTAGGGAAGGTGAGGATATATATATATATATATATATATATATATATATATATATATATATATATATATATATATATATATATATATATATATATATATATATATATATATATATATATATATATATATATATATATATATATATATATATATATATATATATATATATATATATATATATATATATATATATATATATATACTAGGGGCTCCGCCCCTGTTCGCTTCGCTTCACCAACCCCGTTACAACGTGGGGTTAATAATAATTTTTATTTAAAATAAAATAATAAATTAAAAAATCTCTAAAAGACGTTCTTCCACACCCTAGGTGTATGGGAAGTTTATCATATTAAAATATTAAAATAATTATAATTGTTGATTGATATTGTATTAATGATTTTGTAAAAATAAGAATAATAAAAAAAAATTCCGTATCAAGATGCCAAGACCAAGATTAAATTTGACAGAAGAACAAAAAAGAAAAGACTCAGAATCCAGCGACAATTATATGGAAACCGAAACGTAGGTCGAAGAAGAGGTCGAATTGGAGCACAGAGAGCAAAAGATCAAGAGCGTCATCGAATAGCCAATTTAACCCCTGAAAAAATTAAAGCACAGCGAGCAAAGGATCGTTCACATAAAAGAGTAGGCAATTTAACCACGGAACAACATCAAGCAAAAAAAGGTCGAAAGACAACACTAAAAACACACAATCTTGGATCTTTTTTTGAAGTTGAAGATGTTGAATACTTGGACCTGGGAGACCTGACTGTAGAATGCCCGCATTGTGGGGCTCTTTCATTTGAAAGTGAGCGAGGTAGATCCATACATACCTGTTGTCATAATGGTAAGGTCCAATTAAATCCGTTAAAGCCATACGCGGATGAACTCAAAAGTCTTTTATTTGAATCAACTACTACGGGTAGGAATTATCATGAGAATGTCCGCGTGTATAATAATATGTACGCTTTTGGATGCTTCAATGCGAATGTGAATGAGATGAAAGGCAGTGGCCCCTATTGTATGAAAGTACAAGGGTCTGCTTTTATTAAAACATCAACGTCTCTTATTTCCAAGAATCCACATTTTGGACAAATTTACATTTATGATGGAGATGAAGCAATCAAACTCAGACTGAACAACACCCATGGACTCGTTGACGTTTCCGCCACGAAAAAGATCGGTGAAGCAATGATGTCTAATCCATATGCCAAGGCGTATAGAAATTTATATGAGCAATATAAATTGAGCAGAAATAATATGTTGTGTTTAAATTTCACGGAATTCAAAGCAGATTATCAAAGACGTATAACCTTCCCACATGTGATGGCATTGCTGCTGTTACCACTACAAGAGAAGGAGAAGTTCCAGGGTGTGTAGACATTAGGGTTTACCCAAAGGGAAAGAAGGACAATGATTACGTTAAAAATACATCATGGCAGGCTGATCCGATGTTATTCCCGCTATTATTTCCAGCTGGTGATCCTGGATGGAGTTATAAAATGAAGCAAACCGGGTTAAACAAAAATTTAAGTCCTCTTCAATATTATGGACATCGACTGGCTACTCGCAGTGAAATCAATCTATTATTATGTTATGGAAGATTGACACAGCACTATCTGATTAATGCATATTTAACAGTTGAATCACAAAGGCTTAATTATATTCAATTTCATCAGGCCGCACTGACAGAATCAAGACAGGGATTAATGGATCACATTGCCAATAGCAGATTAAACCTCGAAGAAAAAAACCCTAGAGTAAGAAATACAACAATTCTTCCAGCGACTTTCAAAGGAAGTCCAAGAGATATGGCAAATCTATATCAGTATGCCATGGCCATTAGTAGAACCATAGGCCAACCAGATTTATTCATCACTATGACATGCAATCCAGATTGGCCTGAAATAAACGATATGGGGCTAAGCATCTACCATCTGGGACATCCGCAAATGATATGAGTTATATGGTGGCACGAATTTTCGATGGAAAAGTTAAAGAACTAATAGAGAAATTGCCATCGTTATTTGGTTCAATCGCTGCATATGTATATACGATTGAATTTCAAAAAAGAGGATTACCACACATTCATCTAATTGTAACACTTGCTAAAAAACTTTTAACTACCGACGTAGTGGATGCGTATGTATGTGCAGAAATTCCAAATAGGGAAGAAAGTCCAAGATTATGGTATAAGGTAATAAAACATATGACTCATGGGCCTCATACCAATAATTCTGTGTGTTGGGACTCAGAGAAGTCTGTTTGCTCAAAAAAATTTCCAAAGGAGTTCTGCGATCGTACAAACATGTCAAAAGGTGGTTACCCAGCATATAGAAGGCGTGATAATACGACAGATTTGTATACATATCGTGGGAAAAAACAAGGGAAAATAGTGCATGTTGATAATTCCATGGTGATTCCTTATAATCCACGACTTTTGTTGTTGTTCGATTGCCATATAAACGTAGAGTATTGTTCCTCAGTGATGAAATACATCCACAAATATATCACTAAAGGTCATGATCGAATTAAAGTACAAGTACAAGATGAAGCGCAAGAAAAAGGTTCAAATGAAATTTCGAATTATCTTGATGCGAGATATGTAGGCGCACAAGAGGCTGCCTGGAGATTAAATAAGTTAAATTTAAATGGAAGATCACATTCTGTTACGATGCTTGCTTTGCATCTGGAAAATGATAATCATATCATGTTTGAAGAAGGGAACGAAGCGGAGGCGTTACGTAAGCATAGCACAACTATGTTATTAGAGTTTTTTAAGTTAAACATGATTGATGAATTTAGTCGAACACTTACATATGATAAACTTCTCATACACTATAGATGGTTTGAAACATCATCTAGAGTGTGGAAGAAAAGAGAACGGGCCGTAAAAACAATAAGTCGAATGCCTGCTGATCCCCAAAAAATATTGAAAAATTTCATTTGAAGCTTTTACTTAGAGTCCAACTGGGTATTACATCTTTCGCTGGACTTAGGGCCGTTGATGGTATTGAATATGTCACAAATAAAAAGGCAGCGATCGCGCTCAACCTAGTAAAGACTAATGAAGAATTCCATGCAATGATGGAAGAAGCTTGTCAAAGTTTTATGCCTAAGCAATTAAGGCATTTTTTTGTATATATGCTAATTGGAGTTGAGGGTATTGATGGATCTATTCTATGGGAAAAATTCAAGAATTATCTATCGGAAGATCAGACCGGTAATGAAGATATCAAAAATAACACCGCATTACGTCTTTTGGAGATCATATTGATTAAGGAAGGTGTTACACTAGAAACATATGGTCTTCCTACTCCCTGTGGTAATCATCTTATACCACAAGAGGCAATAGATGTAAAGAAATGTGAAAGTATATATAAAGAAATGTACGCTCAATTTAATCATGAACAGCGAGTTTCATTCGATTCTATCACTCTACAGATAGAATCCGGCTTGTGTGGTTGTTTCTTTGTGGATGGTCCCGCTGGGACCAGGAAAGCATTTCTTTATATTGCTATAATTCAATATGCACAATCCAAAAATAAGAAAGTTTCTTCTTCAGCATGGACAGGTATAGCAGCAATACTCTTTCTGCTCGGTCGTACTGCACACAAGACCTTTGGGTTATCATTAGGTGATATGCAATCAGGCCATGGTCTTAGGTGGAAGAGCGTTATTAAACAACGAATATTAGAAACAGATGTATTCATATGGGATGAAGCATCAATGATACCTTCAACAACTTTGTCTGCCATTGACAAGCCATTGAAGGATTTATTCCGATCTACTCAACCATTTGGAGGGAAAATGTTTTTATTGGGTGGTGATTTCCGTCAAGTTTTACCAGTTGTTAAGCGTGGTGGAAAAGCAACCATCTTAGAATCCACCATTAAGGCCAATGAATTATGGTCAAACTTCGGTTAATTTAAACTTTCAAGGAATATGCGAGCTACCGAAGATGCTATCGCATTTTCAAATTGGCTATTATCAATTGGAAATGGTGAAAAAACGAAATTTAATGTACCTGAAGACATGCAATGTGACGATTTAGTTGAAACAATGTATCCATGTGGGATTACTTCCTTGCAAATGGCAGAAAAATCTATTTTAACAGGTAGAAATGACGATGTGAGGATAACCAAAATGAAAATATTGAATAAACTTCCCGGTGATATAGTCACTTGTATTGGAATAGATGAAGCAACTGTTTGTGGAACAGATCGGGATGATGAATCAGATGAATCAACATGTCTTGCCTATTCCCCAGAGTATCTCGCATCAATCACACCACCCAAGCTTCCACCACAAAAATTAAATTTAAAAGTAGGGGCAATTGTGATGCTAATTCGAAATCTTATTATTACGGATGGATTATGTAATGTACCAAGATTAATCATACGTAAGATAGGGATAAGAATTTTATATTGTGAAATTTTAACTGGTGATCACAAAGGTGAAATAGTGTCTATTCCACGAATAACACTGAACTCTGCAGATGATGGATCATGTCCATTTATACTTCATAGAACGCAATTTCTGGTTAGATTTGTATTCGCAATGACTATTAACAAAAACCAGGGGCAGATTTTTGAACAGGTTGGATTATATCTTACACCAGCTCACCCTATTTTTGGACATGGCCAACTATATGTGGCCTTATCTAGGTGTAGATCAAGAAACGGAATATTAATTCAAGTTGAAGGAAAATGTAATAGATAACATAGTATACAAAGAAGTTTTGAAATTAATTTTTTATTAGTTTGGCTGTTTTTTTTCTTTGTAATTGGGGAAGTCGTGGTAGATATTTAACAAATTTACGTCTAATCCATACGTGAACATCTATAACCAGCATTTTTTGGGCATAACAATGCCCCACAATACAGGCACTGATTATCTTGGCCACTCAAACTAAGCAAGTAAGCGTATATATTTAATGTGTTTACGTTCAATCTGAACGTACAACATTTATATCCAACTTTTAAAAAAAACCAAAAAATAATAATAATATATATATATATATATATATATATATATATATATATATATATATATATATATATATATATATATATATATATATATATATATATATATATATATATATATATATATATATATATAATAAATTAATAATAACTAAACAAAAATTAAAAATAAAAAAATTAAATAAAGAATGAATAAAATAAAAAAAAATTTAAAAAAAGTAACAAAAAAAAGAAAAATAAAAAAAAATAATAAAATAAAAAAAAAATTTAAAAAAAATAAAAAAAAAAATAATAAAATAAAACAAAAAAATAATAAAAAAAAATTAAATAATAAATAAAAATAAATAAATTAAAAGAAATGAATAAAAAAATAAAAAAAAAGAATAGTAAAATAAAACAAAAAAAATAATAAAAAATAATAACTATTTCGCCTTTGTGATCACCAGTTCAAATTTCACAATGTAAAATTCTAATCCCTATCTTACATATGATTAATAATAATATAATAATAATAAAAAAAAATTTAAAAAAAGTAAAATTCGGATGGAGGGAACCCTTTGCTTTTTTATATATAGAGAGATTATTATTATTATTATTATTATTATTATTATTATTATTATTATTATCATTGGATTTGAATGAATTCAGTTTCTTTCTCATTTCGTGTCTTCTTAATTATATCGAATAAATAGCAAAATCACTCAACGCATATTGATAACGAAATAATTACCATTGATTTGCAAAATGTACGAAAACATATACATTTTCACAATTTCCTATGTTATCATTCACGCTACTCTAGCGTGCTAAACCTCTGCGCTGTTCAACGACAATAATCACATGGCATATCAAAAATGTTTTCAAATGACCTTTTATCTGTAGTAAAAGTCTTTTCTCAAAGATTTCTTTAATGATCTCTCCGTTCCTATCAGAAGACTGATAGATCGATTTCTGATATTGCATTTCTTTTTTATATACTTGAATTATCACTAATTTATAAAACTAATCATTTATTGATTTTCTACAAACTCACAGTTCTGTGATTTTCTTTAAATCTGTTTCCATTAAATTTCTCCTTTTCATTCTCACATCTCTATTTTATTTGGTTTCTACATAAATTTAAAAATAATTTCAATTTATTATTATTGTTATTTTCAGATGAGAAACGTCCTTGTCACTATTAAGGCCAACCTCGAAAATTTAAATGATGAAATCAAGTCGAATTCATTTCATTTTGATAGCAAAGGCAAACCCACCAAGTCATAATGATGTATAAACATGAAATTTGTATAATGATCAATTTTTAAAATCCACCATTCCACTCCATCTCTCATTTGGTGTTTGATAGTTATTATTCTACAAGTTATCCCACTCATTAAAAAAAACCAGCAAAGATATTTATTTCTTTTTCAAATTATTTTTCTCAGTTTCAATAATTTATTGTTTAACAGATTATCAGGTGTATTTTACAATTTGTTTGTTTGAATTTTTTCAAATATTAATTTTGATTAACATTTTTTTTGAGTGAAAAATTATCAACATTTACAGTCAAATCATTTCCCTTCCTTTCTTCCGTTCCAGTGTCAATGGTTCGTCTTCTTCGTCTGTCCGTTCTAAATTTACCAATACTCGATTTTGCGTTTTAATTATTCATATTCTATTGATTGGCGTGCTATTTGTAAATTCAAAGATTTAAAGATAGTCAATAAAGCTGTGACTTGAATGATTTTGAAGTTACAAATTTATTTAATGAGAATATAATTTTTTTCAATGAAATCGAAGTTTTGAAAATAAATAACAAAATCAGTCATATAGTGGTGAGGTTTGTGAAATATGGTGGTGATTGAATTTTTATTTGATCGACTTTATTTAAACGAATCGGTTCAAGATTTACATATTAAAATTTTTTAATAATTTACCACCAGTCAATACAACAAGTAACCATAAAATACCTTTAATCGTAATAGGCAAACTCGATGGTCCCGTGTATTACAAAAATTATGAAATTCCAGTTTCGTTTAATGCATTTTGAGATGTATGACAGATTTATTTAACGAAAGGTTTAATGATTAATTTATTCCTCAAGTGACGAATCAGCACACTAGCCAGTCAAAGTTGTCTGCGCTACTTCAGAAAACAAAAAAATTCTAAATTACTTCAACAATCAATTTTCGCATCATCTCGCCCAAATTACCTTTAACGACATTGGGATCTAGAGTTTATGATTTATATACAGCGATGATAAATATAAATTTATGTCAATAAAATCATAGAATTGTTGGGCTAAACAGAAAAATAATTGTTAAACGGTTAGTGGCTGTGAACTGAGTGAACGAGGAAAAACAGAAAAAGGAAAAAAACAAATGAAATAATGAAGTTAGCAACAAATAATTTAAGGACGCAATAATAACAAAATTTAGGAAATAATAAAAATGAAACCCAAACAAAATAAGGAAAAACGTAAATAAAAGTACGAAAATTAATTAGAATTTGAAGAAAAACTAGAAATAGGCCGTCACACACCCAAAGACAACAAAAATAGGCGAAATGACGCAAAAATACAAGAAAAATAATAAAATAACTAAATAAAACAAAATAATACATAAGAAAAACAATAGAAAATAAAGAAAAGGTAACCAAAAAACAACCCAACTCAATTCTAATTGGTTAAAATTTATTATATAAGGCGGTCGCTAAGTCAGTTAGATAACTACTTCTAAATCAATTTAGGTAGGGACTTTTAATATAGAGAACTACTTCAAAATCAATTTAGGTTCCAACCACTACCAAACCAAGCAACCATTTCAGAAACCACTAATTCAAGGGAAATCTATCAGGAACCTATTATAATCTGAACCACACAAGACTTATAGAATCATTCCACATTATTACAATAGCAAGCATCATTCAAGGATTCGTAGATATCATCGAAGCTCTACTTACTGAATTGTTAAACGAGAAAAGAGGATTTAACCCCGAATTTACTCAGTTCACCAGCAACTAATTGTTGAATTTCCAATTAATTTAGTTGAATTTTATTTATGAAATTTGTTATATATTTACGCATTGCTAATAATACTGAGAATTGTAAAAATGTTATAATGAAAATATTATTTTATTAACAACCTGCCTTTCTCCTCCATGGAACCGGCGAAGATGCCGTCTGAAAATCCCGAGTGTGATGGGTTTGCAAAATATTAGGCTTTACAATTATGCCGTGATTTTCAACTATGCCATGACTTCAAAATGCCAGATTTATACAGTGAAGTGAGACGATACGAATTGCATGCTCAGAGCAGTCACCGGAAGGGCTTAAAGATTACTGTAGAAACTTCAGTTATGACATCACACTCGGATTTCAAAGGGCATGGTCGCCGGGTAAATCTATTTCATTTATTGTTTAATCATTAGAAGTAGACAATTGATAACCATATTGAATGTTCTGTAACAATATTTATTTTTCATAACATTTATTTGATAATAATATTTTCGAGTTTCATATTTCCTTATTATTATTGATAGCATAAATGCGGTGAACTTTGTTTATCAGGACGGTCTAGAGAACAGTCGGTAAAGATACCGGTCGTATCTGGATGGTCCTGGTAAGCGGAGAAGCCATGACTATATAATCCATCGAATGTAATGGCAAGTGTTTTCATCGAGAAGCAATAGAAGTCGTTTTCGCGAAAGATTTTGTAACTCTAAACATCGTCAAATCTCATATGATTCCAGATTTTCTTACTAGACAAATCCCAGGTGATCTAGGAAAATTCCGTTCGATAGAGTAGCTTCCGAGGCAGTTGTAGAATTCACCTTTACTGAAATTACGGAGAATTATCCATCTTTACTTCTTTGACCAGACAATCATTTTCCAATCGACTCGGAGAATCTGCATAATTTACGACCGAAATATTTCCAACGTTTGGTAACAGTACGTTTAACGCAATAGTCAAAATTCGATGTAGATTAAGATCTGCAGTTTTCTCACGATAGGCAATAGCATCTCTGAATTCGCAAATCATCGTCAACGCTTAATGCACAAACGACAATGATTAAATTTCGCCAATAAATAACCAGCTAGTATAATCCCACCGCACGACTGTAATGAGAACTCCACTAAACAAAGGAGATAATATAAACAAATTTGGACCAAGGATCACTAGATTCGATTAAAGCCGCCAGACTTGTTTATCCGACAGCATATGTTAATGTAAACACTTGTAGTAGACTGGAATCAAGAGAATCTACTGGAAAAGCGCAAATATTTGCATGTCGCAGAACGAAAGGGCTCTGAGATGAATTTACCAAAATCAACTACACATCGACAGATTGAAACACTTGGCATAAATAGTAAAAATGATCGGCGAATAATACATCTACTATTGAAATAATTAAACTTAGAATCTCACATGAAAAATCTAGAATTAGCTCTTATTATTTAAGTTTAAATATTTAAAAATTTAGAATTAGTCATTATTATTTAAGTCTAAATATTTCTCTTAATAAGGAAATTAATGTATTCAGTACATAAAACAATTAAAATCGATTTTCCCAATAAATTAACTAACCAATAACGTAGATTTCAAAGGAAAAATTATGTAAATAATGCTGTTGATCAAGTTTCACCCTAGTCGTAGTCCAAGCAAAGCCACGATAATGATTATGATTCTGTTAATTAAAGAGTTGAGGTATGAGGAATAAAATAGCCCTAAAGTCGAAATTTATACGAACGGTCAGTGATCGGTCTTATCTATCATAATACGACAATTTATTTTCTCTAACTACTTCATTTTCTAGAAATGTGTGAGCCCAGTCTGCCGCCGAAGGGACTTCAACCCTGTTTCTCTTGCGCGGATAAAAATTCCGATATCGAAAAACTACAAGAATATAATGGCACGCTGAGGAAACGAATTGAGTATTACGAATGCACATGGTTCTCTCCTACCCAAATGAAGGAGGAGAAGATGAAGGTATTGCGGCTGGAGCACTGTCGAGACAGTCTCCTAGAAGAAAGCCGATGCCAACGGCTAACGATAAAAGCTCAGTCTGAAGCTTTGCATAAAGTCTACACCGAGACGGAGATTCAACGACGGGTGCGTGAGTACCTGATAAAGGACGGGACTAATGTATTCCCGATTTATCACCAAGGAGACGAAGTACTACCAACAAAGACAAATTGTAGCAGCCATGGAAATCATTTTCCACCATTGAAGGATCCCATTCTATCCGGATCGAAAGAGTTAAACCAGGCATCTACTAATACCGCAACAACAGCCGCTGCATCGATACCTAGTTCTAATAGTATCTCTCTCGTCTCGACGGCCAAGAAACGAAAGCGTCCATCGCGGGCCCAAAAAATCAAAAACAAAGGGAGGCGTTCGCGGTTCTGAAAGCATCCCTATTCGCTGCCCAAGCCCATAAAGAACAAGCTGCAAGGATAACCGTACCCACTCCTCAGGAGAATTTCCGCATAATTTCTACGGAAGCTTCCCGTTTGTGTAATGATACTCAGCTTCAGGTGGACATCGACGCCCTGATAGCTGAGGGCGATATGATCTGACAAGTCAAAGCCAAATTCAATGATACTAATTACCTGTTCAAAGATGTATCTTTCTAAATGTACGGTGTGACTGCATCCCGTCAATTGAATTTCTCAACAATTTTCTTACTTGTGATTCTTAACGTATTTTGTGTTACTCAATAAAACTTCTTGACGTCCAATTTATAAAGTTACGATGAATTATTTTAATGTATGTGTGAGATCCACATGTATAATGATGACCACGATTTGTTAAAGACGTCCCTTGGACCAGGTCGCCAGTCTGTGATTTAGAAATGAGGTAAGACCTTCTATGGCACTCTCGAACCCGAACTGTGAATTCTACCTGGGAGCTCACCTGCTGGTAGTTTCCGACCTGTGTATACACTACCAACGTGTCCCATCACCATGGGTATACATAAGGGAGATGATTGCTAAGTCATGGAGATTACCCAAGCTAGTCTGTCTGAGCATGCGAATGATTTAATTTTCATTTTTCCTCTTGGGTAACCAACAGAATGAATGCCCACAATTGCATTTAGACGCCTGTATTCTTCAGTAGAAAAATAGAATTACATCCAACGAATTTGTATACAATAAGACGAGAAAAATAAACTAAGTGCCGTATCCACCAGATGTAATTATGAAAAAAGAGAACAGAGCGAGTAGGAAACAATCGAACACTTAAACACAAAAACATATTTTGGATACATATATGGAGGAAATTTCCTTTTACAGTGTGCCAGTAACAAGGTAAAAACACCAAACAGAACAGAGAAGCACAAGGAAAACAGAAGATAGAACCAAAAAGAGAATGAAAAGTAAATACTATGAGGAAACTGAACTTGAAGTCATATCAGAGGACGACTACATACAGGAAAAAGAAGTGGAAAAAAGTATCAAAGTCATGAGACAACAAACAAAGCAAGAAACTCAAAGAGAAGAGAATAAGACAAAGACAAAAACGATACTAAAGCAGTACAAAAAAACTCATAACAATTTGAAATATTATGGATAAGCAGCAGTATCATAAGCATAGATCGGATAGAGTGTTTTATGAATGAATACATCGGGGATCCAGAACCCGACTCATCGGACAGCATATTCTAAAACCATCTGAAAAACCATGAATATATTGTATAAAGCCATCATGATTCTGAAAAGAGGAAAACACAATGGACCAATGAAGAAAAAACCAAGAGATCAACGAGCTAATTTACAAACTGAGGCAACAAGCATTGATCGTAATCGATGGAAAGCTCCAATGCAGCATATTCTTGAAATTACTAAAACAAAGGCTTTATAGAAGAGATAAAATCCCAGAAAACTGCTATTTGAAAGCCAAGAATGATTTGAAATAGCATTAAGCTGGATGATGGAGAAAATAACAGTAATGGAGAAATAAATGAATTGTCAATACCAAAAGCTGACGGATATTATACCATCATTGGAAGTACTCTTACTAGTACCATACATACGAAACTCGACAGAATTCAAACCAAAATGGCTACGGGTCAAGAAAAGTGGACAGCCATTAGTAACAATTCCACCATTTTATACTTGGAAGAAGGGGTATAAATTGAGGATATGAATTTACTCGGACAGAGTCAGTGTGTAAAAAAGAACGCATATTTCACTATTTTCTGCACGATAATGAATGCAGGAAATATAGCAACGGATTTATTTCTACCAGCAAGAATCGGAGCATGTTTTGAACAACCAATGTGTCATGACTGAATAGCAACGGGAACGCCGAGGTTTATGATGTAAACATGCATATTGTTTGACGTAAAGAACTGCACACTCTACATCGAACTTTCAGTAACAAATGTTGGCGTCGGCAAAACTGAGTAATGATTGCAAAAAACTCCACAATGTAAATAAACGGTAACTCAAAATTACAAGGCTAAAACGATAAAATACAAAAATCAAACAAAATTAATTGAAAAAGATAATCAATGAAGCAGAACTCATATATATATATATATATATATATAATATATATATATATATATATATATATATATATATATATATATATATATATATATATATATATATATATATATATATATATATATATATATATATATATATATATAATATATATATATATATATATATATATATATATATATATATATATATATATATATATATATATATATATATATTGTAAATAAACAAGACAAAGAAATGGAAATGCAGAAACCAAAAGATAAAGTTAAAGTAGTTCGCCTGAGTGACTCAAGAATTGTAAATCACATAAAAATAGAAGTTCATCGATGAAAGTTACATTAATAATTATTGAAAGAAAAGAACAAGAGCCATGATTTGGAAGAACTGTCACCAGTGCGTATGACAGATGAACGACCACAAAATAGAAATAAACAAAATATAATACGAAGAACATTTAGAGAATATAAAGAGAGGAAACAAAGAATCAAATCATATGAAACCTAAATAGGAAAGCACAAAATACTTGCATCAGAAAACTTTTAGTAAAAACTGGTGAAAATGAAAAAGAAGAACAAACAATTGACCAAGTAACTGGCTGAAGTCAAACGAGAAAAAAGATATCAAGTTCAGGAATGGATTAAGAAGTTAGAAAAAGTGGAGCGGAAAACCGCCTGAATGATCCAACAAGAAGCACAAGAGAAAAGAGAATGTCAGCAAACAAAATCAGAATTACTAAAGTTACCAAGAAAATAGACACAACCAAATGATTAGGAATAATGAGAAGAATTTGAAAAACATAAAAAAACAATCATCCAATACCAAAAGAGTACGAGAACCCAACGAAAGACAACAAATGGAGATAAAACAATTACTACGCAAAGCAAGAAAACTAGAAACAAAAATTATACAGAGAGCTACAAATAGGAGAATTAATACAACAACGACAAGAAATCGAAAGAGACACGAACGAATATAAATGAATATGCGATCAGAGAAACACAATAAAATCGAACCAAAAAGCTAAAAGAGAAATAGGAAAAAAGGTTATTAAGAAAGTACAAATAAAATCGGGAGGAAAATCGAGATAATTAAGAAACAAGAAAACACAAAAAATTAAAATAAAAATTAGAGAAACTAATCAAGTAACAAGTTCCTTAACCTATTTATTGGATGAAGAATCGGATTCCTCAGACATTCTGAGAAATGAATTCGAAGAACTCAGAAATAGACCACTCACACCTAAAAACGCGACGAAGGATTCGTGGAGAAGACATTTGTATGAAAAGAAGAACTCATGTACAACCCATAAAAATCAAAATGAAAAGCGAAATCAACTAGCTTTGTTTATCGAAAATCGAAACTACAGTGACACAAGAAGCCACCAACGATGCCAATTTTGAAGAATAAATAAAATACCAGGTGGAAATCACAAGGGTTAAGAGGCAACCGCATCACACTAGAGATAACAAATATCATGCAACGACAAATAAGAATAATCTAACAAGTTCAAGAAACAATGAAAGAAGAGAATGATTGGCTCGGGAAGCAATTAGCCAAGAAACTAGAACAAGTTTCAAATTAAGTCAACATGGATCGAATTTATCAACGATTGGAAGTTGCGGGATAAAAGCAACGAAGTCATAAGAAACAAAATTGAAAGCGGGAAACAGACAAAGAAAACCGAAACCTCTTGCCTAAAGCTATAAAATGAAGCATTAATATAGATCCGGAAATATCAACCAATGAATAAGGAAATTCTTTTAGAGAATGCAATGAGGGAAAGTGGCCAATATATGTTGAAATTAAAAAGAAAAGAAAGGACAAACTAGAAAAACAGCAACTGAGAAAGTGAAAAAAGGAACGAAAATGATAAACTATTGACCATAATTCCAGATCTCAGAAGCCGGGTAGTGAGAGTGGAAATTAAAATTGCAAAATAGCCGACAGAGAATCAACCAGAGACCGAAATAGAGTCTTAAAATTTAGAAAACGCTATGTAGATAGTCTGTGTAAATGACCAATAAATGTTTGCAAGTAAAATCTGACTACGATGATTCTGATTGAGTGATCAGTGGAAATAGAAATGTTTAAGACCCGTGTCGTCTAAGAAACGAAAACTTGAAAATCCGAAGTCAACCAATCCAGATCCAAACGTTTTGTCTAGGAATACCCAAATATAGAGAAATCAAATGAAAGATAAAATCTTGAAATTAAATGAAATAAGATGAACCTCAAGAAAGAAGCTGAAAGCAAAGAACAGCACCAGCTGCAGAGGAAGACAAACTTTGTTAAGACCCAGTTTCATTTTCCTTTATTTTTAGATATATTGCAATAATAAGCTATTGAAATTTATTGAATTTATAATAAAAATAGTTTTGTTTTTCAACTCGCTATTTTCAACATTGTTAAAGTTTAAGAAATTTGAAAATGTTGGTCTAAATGTTAATGAAGGTTCCAATAGCTGTAATTTCTAAAAGGTCCTACATTTTAAGCATAATTAAATATTAATTTAACAGTGTATATATAATATGGTTCGTTGAGGTTTCGACAGTTGTCAGTAATATTTTAAACTCGAGTTGTACTTAGATAATATTTTAAAATGATGAGAAAAAATTAAATCACGTATCACAATTTCCGTTGTCTGTCTGTCGGGATAAAACGCTATTAAAAAAAAATTAAATTGTTAAATAATTTTTTATACTACTCTATAATTATAAGTAGATAAATATTAGAAAAGTATTTTAGTTAAAGAGACATCATATCATGGTAATTACTTAATAACTCGAAAACATTTACTAAAAATATTGTCATTAAAGAGCTTTTCAATTAACTAAAGTTTTTTTATGGTTTTATGTTTTGAATACAATTAAATATAAATTTTCATTCGGGATTCTAATATATCGAAACTAGTAACAGCTTATATTTCCCTAAATGATAAGTTGACATTTTATTACCTTCAAAAAATATTTTAAAATAGCAAAATTTAAATATTTAAAAAGTAAAACATTTATATTCAAGTTAATACATGCCAATTATTGTAATGTAACATTTTTGTTTAAACTTAAATTTTATCAAAACTTTTGTTTTAATTAATTAAGAACCGAGCCAGTAAAATGTGGATCGCTATTATTTAAGCGGAAAAAATCTAAAACCTTCAGAAGTATTATTTAATGGCGGATTTGCGGTTGGTTTAATTGTTAATTTTATTACTTGTTCTTCGCATTTCGATTGTTTGAGTGTATTTTACAGTTGGTGCAGAAGGTAAGTCAGTTACTCTCTTTGGCTTTGAAAATTTTCTTGTACTCAAATAATTATAAAATGTTCTAGTCGGAATTTCTGTTGTATAAAACATTTCATTTTTGCCAATAAAATTTTCAGTTTTCTGAAACATATTTAAAGAGGAATGTTTGACTGGATCTGATGAACTAATTGTTGAAATGTGCAAAGGGTCTGGAGATTGACTTGATTGTTTAATTGTGTTGGTTTTTAATTCAAATTTTTCAGTAATTTTCACTCTAGATGACGAACTCGAAAGACCCTTGATAAAACTAGAGGTTATATTTGATTTTGGCGATGAAGGTTTTGTTGTAGAAGAATCCATTTTATTAGTCGTTTTCAAAGATATTACCGAGGTTGACTTATTCGGATATTCTGTAGTAGTTTTGAATTTTTTACCTTCAATGGTTTTTTTATAATTAATAGTTTTAGGTGACTCTGAAGCATCGAAATTATTAGTTATTCTTGTAATTGGATCAACTGACAAATTATTTTTATTTGTGTTTCTTTTGGTTGATTGAGTTTGAATAATAGAAGATTGAGTTGTTATATTGGTTGTAGCTATTGTTGACGTTTGTGGTACTAGATTTCTTCCCATTATTTCATTAATCCAATCCACCAATTTAGCGACATTTGTGTATACTCCTGGTCTATTTGGTAACGCACACCCTTGCCCGAATGAAACTACTCCATATATTTTAAACTTTTCTCCAGTTTTACATATGAGTGGCCCACCACTGTCACCACTGCATGAGTCGATACCTCCGTTTTTATAACCTGCACATATCATTTGATTTGTAATTTTACCATAAAGTTCATTGCACGTCTTTCTTTCAATGATAGGTACAGTGGCTTGTTTTAAAACACCTTCTCCTCCAGTTCCTTGTGTACTACCCCATCCAAGAATCACACACTTTTTACCTGCTATTGGTTCTTGGTCACTTGGAATGCATACAGTTTGGATGAAAGCAGTGAATTTTACATTTCTTTTCAATTTCACTATTGCTAAATCAAAGTCTTGTGTTTGAATTTCATACGATGGATGAATAATAATCTTTTCAACTCCAATGTTTTCTACAAGACCTTGATACAAAAAATGCCTTCCCAAGTCAACATTATAATAATCAGGATTTGAATCCATAATAAAACAATGTGCAGCAGTTAGAACTACATCTTCCGCTATTAAACTACCTCCACACATGTGTGATGGGCCATATTTTAAAGATATCATCCAAGGCCAACTTCCAGGAATAGCTTCAGATCCTCCAACAATTTGTGAATTATCTATTGAATCATCTACTTGTTTTGGACTAACAGATTGATAACTACATTCATTTTTTTTGCTTGTTTTAAAAGGGTCAAAACTATTATTTAAATTACAAAATATTTCGTCAGAATTATCACTACAATCCTTAATTCCATTACAAACCAATTCTGATGGGACACAGGCACCATTCATACAATTTAGTTGACTTTGATGACAAGATCGATAAATGAAACATTCAGTTTCGTCAGAATTATCTCTGCAATCTCTGATATTGTCACATCTCCAATTTTTCGGAATGCAGGTGTTTAAAAATTTACATTTCCATTCATTATAAGCACAAGGAACACTTGTTTTCATTAAATTTATCAAGTGTGTTTCGTTCGATCTAATAAATACATATCTTATTTGAAAACCCTCATATGTTGTTGATCCATCTGAATGGAATCGAACAAACAATTCATTTCCAGGAAATAAAAATCTTTTCCTGTCATCATTTCCACAGACTTTGATACTTGAATTTTTCAAAGTACTGAACTCCAAATAGTCATAGCTACACAAATTGTTTGGTTCGATATTGAGAAAATTAAATTGGACCATGATCTGAAAGTTGTAAGGTGCTAATATGGCCCATGAGCAGTCAATTTTATTTGGATAAGGAGTTATTCCAAAGAGTTTATGAGACTGTATCAATCCTCCATTATCTATGTGTAAAATCGGACTTGTGCATTCTTTACTTCTAGAATAGGAAATATTGATGCATTTAAATGAATTTTGACAAAAATATAAAATAAAAAAAGTAAAATAAAATCTTTCAATAGGCATTCTACTGAATAAGATGAATTTTTCTTCGATATCATTTATACAAAAATTCTTATCCGCTGAGAAAAATATTCTTATGGTATTCTTTGATCATACCGACATACTTTGATCCTAATCAACGTAAATTATTTCAATGTGTCACTAATCTAATTTTACTGATATCGCTGTAAAAGTTAAAAATTTACAGAATAATTATTTATTTAAATTTGATAAATAAAATATTTTAAAAAAAGAGAAAGAACTCAAATTATAATCTTCACGCAATTTCACCGGGGTTGAACAAAAGCTAAACAATCTTTAGCTAGACCTTCACAAATTTGGTAAATATTACATTTTGTTTTTCTAGAAATGGGTTTCATTTATGTCTTTTTTATCTTATACATTCTTTATTCTGCCATTTTTAAATGTTGCCAACAATTTGCTTTTTATTCCTACACAAAAATAATAATATATCTTCTCAGTTGGAAAAATCTCAAAAATTCAAAAGGATATTGTTTCTCATTTTTATCACTTGGCAAATGAGTAGGAATATTTTTATTTATGAAAGGTTCTGTCACTTTTCAACTAAAATATATCATACTGGGAAGGAAATTCAAATTGATCCATGAATTGGGAATAATGAAATAAAATATGCATTTGAAGTAAAAAATGGAAATTTTTTTGTTATAGCTATAAAATGAGAAAGAAGATGAGTTTATCTAAAGTTGTCAGTTGATTAAATACGATTAAATACAATACGAACAAACGAAGATTTATGTAATAATGATCAATCGGATGTAAAAACGAACAAGTCATTGGAAAAATAGAAATATGTTCTTTTGCAATTATTGGCAACGATAGGAAAATTCAAAACGAACTTTTAAAAATCAAACTAGACAGTTTTGTACAACACAAAACTTTATGTACGTATCATAAAACCTTAATTTTCAGTTTGCGGCAATCTTGTTTTAATCTTGAAGAGTATGATGTAGTTTTAATAACCGTTTTTACGGTTATTTTCTTTAAGTTTTAAATAATTATTTAGTTTTAAAGAAATTATTTTCTAAAAATCTTAAAATTTTTATAAAATTATATTAATTATATTAGTTAATATTTATTTCATCACCACTCCATTAATTTTAAAACAAAGTCGTTTTACATACCAATTTTATTATTGAATAGATTTGAACACAACAACAATAGTACCACATTCCCTCAATTTAAAACCCAAGCTATTGAAAAAATTCAAAACACTGGTTTTGACAGCATTTTGCACATTAATTTTTGAATCCAACTACCTTATACGCAAAGCTTCATACATCATAAATTCAGAATTATTAAAAAATATTTAACTAAATTTTACTACCAGACATATCAATTATAATCATATAGCTTTGATTGCACTCAGTAATATTTGTTAATCACTCCTGTTCAACATTATTTCATATTTTAAAATATATTCAAAATTTTCGAATAAATTATTTAATTTTCAAAAAATCATCACTGCATTTTATCATTCCAATGTCTAGCAGATCATTTCGCTTAATTCAAACTGGTTTTTATGCAATTACAAATTTATGTGAAGTACCTAGAAGACGAAAATACAAAAATAATTTTTAATTAAAAATTGTCATTCAACAAAAACAAAATTTGCAACTTGACAGAAATGAAAGGAGTTAATTCAGACTCAACAAGTAATAAACCTCGTATATCATTTTGATTGAAAATCATCTACACACACACACTTGATGAAAAATAAGGAATCAGATTTAAATTTACCAAAATGTACATTAAAATTAAACTTATTGATTTAATTTTTATTTGATAACTTTCATTTTTGAAAGGGTACAAATTTTATAAATCAAACTCCTAAAAACATGCAATGTTAAAAATAGGTTTACGCGAATACTTATGTTAAATTATAATTATTTTCTTTTGCCAATAAAAAATGATTCTTGGATTTTCAATAATATCAGAAATCCCAGAAGTTTCTCTAAACTGCCAAATCAAATCTGTAAATGAAAGTCAACTAATCGAACAATGATTAAAAATGATTATTTATTCAGAAAAGAAAGACAAATCTCATCAGCAACTCAAACAACACAGTTTCTAATTTCAAAAATCAAATCAATGTTATAATTTAATTGATGAATAGTGCCAAAATTCATCAGTTACAATTTCCAATCCAAATTTGATACTGAGTATTTTTACTAAACGCTAATTTGTCATTGTAGAGTAATAAAAAGTAATGATAATAGTATTAATTGTATTAATAATAATTACCATTGAAATAATATTATGTTGTCAAATCTAATAGCACAATAAACTACAAATCAGTCAATAATTTATTGCAATAAAGTCAATTAATTTCCATTTTGAAAGAAAAATTCAAATCTATTTTGTGATTAATGTTTTAGACTACTCTGAAAAATGTAAAATTTTATAATATTTCTCCAAATTAGTAATAAAATCAAATATCGAAATCGCACGAGCCAATTAATCAAACATCACAAATTCATCTTCCTCGTCCTCGATTGTTGTGTTAACTAGCAAACTAGCCAAGAAATATGATATATCATCGATCTGGATTCACGATTCTCCGGTACATCACTGAGAATCCAACAGAATATGGCATAAATAAAATTCAGTTGGAACAATCAATTTCATTTCATTTCATTCGAAGAGAAAAGAAAACCAGCTGCTATTGCTCATTTGTTTTTCTGCTTTCACAAATCTATAATATTTACCATCAATAATGGAAAACATTTCACTTTGTAATAACGAGGCTTTGTTATAAAAATTTAATTTTTTGAATTGAAACAATTTATGAATTCTAATGAATTTGACAAATCCTTAAAAGAATAAAGTTCAGATTTTAATGAACAATACAAAAAAGTCATTTGATGATATTTCATTATTTTCATTTCAAAGTTCAAAAATTTAATTCTACGAAACACAAGTTTTCGGGTTTGTATCAAATGTTATAAAATTTGTGTTGCATAGCATTAAATTTTTGATCTTTTGCAGAATGAATATAAATGAAATATTAAATAGATCAATAGCAACCAAAAATCAAAAAATGACTTATTAAAAATAATTACTATCATAAAAAATAAGGTTGTATAAAATGTGTGCAATTTTCATTACTTTACTGTAATTATAAATATTTAACTCAGAATTTCTTTAATGGACGAAAATGAATCAGGAGATTATGAAAATAAAAAATTAATAGTGGAATATCATTATGAAAACATAATTGTGACTTGACGTTGCAAAAAAGGTGTAGGTTGAAATTCTGAGAAAATAAAAGAAACTAATCAACAACCAAAATAATTCATTAAACTAATTAATTTAGTTGAATGTCAAGAAATTATAGCAAACAATTCTTAAACTAAGAAACAAAGAGGATGGTAAATGAAGTTGGATATATATTTGGATAAGATAAAGAAATAATATATTGTAATTACGAATGACTTTATTTTTAGTGAGTCAAGTCTTAATTTTTATAATGTATCTTGGTATATTTTGGAGAAATTATAAATAATACCCAAGTTAATTGTTCGGATTATTTACATGCTACTTTTCAAATTGAATGAAAAAATAAGAGCTATTTGTGATCAGTTAGTGAAACTTTCTTAAATACCCTCAGATTGAGAACAATGAATTAATAATGTGACGAACAAGTTCAAAGAGTCTGGAGCTGTAAACTTACCCTGGGTATATATATATACTACTTGTAATTACAGATAGAAACAACAATTCGAATTAACTAAAAGAAAAAAATATGCGGATCAACATAATAATAGATTAGCAGTTAATTTTGATATAATATTGAACTGATAAAAATTTAAGAAAATTATAAAATATGATTTTGCTGATTTTTTTACTTTGTTTAAATCATTTATTTATTGTATTTATTTATTTTATTTTTATATTTATTTTTAAAATATAAAACAGTTCATATGTAATAGTCATTATGAAGCAATTATTTATAATACTTTTTCAATCAATATTCTATTATCTAAACAACATAAAATCCAACATTTATTGTTGTCAATTTTCATTTTTTAAAAATCCGCAGTGTTGCTTCAAAAGAATTCACAGTGTGAGGAAGATGGAAGATTCTAAAAGTTTTAATTACCGTATATACTCACGTATAAGTCGAGAAATTTACGTCAAATTTTCAAGTCAAAATAGCCACTTCGTCTTATACGCGGGTCAAAAAACGTACAAATTAATTTTTAATGAAATCATTAACCTTTTTTTATTTTTGTTACTTCGACCTAAAGGGTTTCCAATTTAGAACTTAAAAACCTCTTAAAATTTACTCGACTTATACGCGAGTATATACGGTAGAAATTTTGTTAAATTTTAAAAATATTTTTATCGAAAAATTGAAATTTGTTTAAATAAGAAACAAAGGGGAAGATAAGTTTTGAGTGTACAATTTATTAAATAAAATTTATGGAATTATTTAGTGATTAGCAAACATATATTAATGTTCCAACGGATGAGAATTCTAATATGGTGGCAGCGGTAAGCACCGACGCGATCACCGAAAGATTGTTACCAAAGGTGTTTTGTTAAGTGATGACTTGGAAAAGTTCATTAGAAGATGAGAGATTTATTTCGATGCTATAGGCATCGAAAAAAAGAACAGGAAAGATTGACTGCATATGATGGACGAAGATTTATTGGAGAAATATGCAAAAACAGTTAAAAAAGCAGAAGGATTTGAAGCCAGGTTACGAATGGTATTTGATTACGAAAGAGACGTAATAAAGGATATGGAAAGTTTATTGAATTATAAAAGAAGAGGCGAAGAGATTGAGACATATTTTAAAAAGTGGAGGACCTTGTCGACAGTTTGTTTGAGAAAAAAGAATTCACCAAAGAGAAAATAACAGCAAAGATGTTGATAGTATGTGCTGAGAATAAAGAAGTTGAGAAACATTAATTCTGATGAATAAAGTGGACAAACAGAGATAAGATAAACGCTATGAAGAGTTACGTAAGAGTGGTATATCAGGATTCACAGACAAGAGGACAGTACAAGCAGAAAGATGAAAGAGAAGAAGACAGGCGACGAGAAGAACCAGGGTGCTGGCTATGCCACAAAATAGGCCACACGAAAATAGACTGTCCAGTAAGAAGTAAGATAGAGGGCTAGACGTGTCACAGAAGTGGACATAAGTAGGAATTGTCCAGATAAAAGTGCCACGATGTTTTGGTTGTGGGAAAGAAGGTCATGTAAGAAGGTTATGTCAAGAAATACGGTGTAAAAGATGCAACAGAAATGGTCATAGATCTGAAGAATTTTATACAAAGTCGAGTTACAAAAAAATGAGAGAAACAAAGACCGACAATAAACAGAAACAGTCGGATTAATGGAATTGAAGAAGAAGAGGAAAGGGAATCGTGCGTAGAGACAACTGAAGATAATTTTAGTAGGACGTACCCAAACAACAGGTATCCACCAGTAGAGGAGTTGGTTGGTGCCATTTACTAACAGAAAAGTGGATCGGTTATCATCAAGGATTAGAAAAGTAGGAGAATATAGAAAGAGTAAGCGAGAAAGTATACATGTTCCTAAGGAGAGGAAAGTTTAAAGAGGAAGTGGAAAGAATTGGAACAATTGAAAGTGGGCAGGCGGTAGAAATTATGTATAAAAAGCTACAGGGAGGACCTAGTGTAACAGTAATGATATATGGGGAAATTTTAGACTGTTTATTAGACACCGGAGCATAAATAAACGTAATGAGTGTGAACTGTTTTAATAAAAAAACTCCATTATCGAGCTTTATAAAGTGCACCACATAAAAATAATATTTCTTTCTAGAAAAAGCAACATAGGATGCTCCATAAAATGCAACACACAAGAAAAGCCTGAGGAAGTGTCCCCCCCACAACTGGATGAAGTATCACAACACTTCACTGGATGATTCCTGAGGCATACTTCAGAAAATGGACAGAGGCCAATTGACAAGGTCATATACTAAGGCTACCTCTGTCAGATCATACAGAATGGAACATGCCAAAAAGCCTAAAAGACTTTGAGTGGCGCTTCATTATCAAGGCTCGAGCAAATTTGCTCGATCTTAATATGAAGCAATCTAATCAAGGCGGCGCAATAGGTATCGTTTGAAAATATTCGAAGGTTTTTGACCCATTGAAGGTTTTACACCTTAGACCTTCGAAGGTATGACCACTGGATAGAGCTCTTCAAAACCCTATGAATGATACGCTTGTTTGAAAAATCTGACCTCAAAATTTTCTATGGCCTTAAAATTAAGGGCTAGGGGATGGACCTTAAATTTTCGAGAATTGGACTTTGACCTTAAAGTGGCGTAAATTGCCCTTATATTGTCCTTAAAATGACGTTGACCTTACGATTTTATCTTAATTTGACCTCACCATTTTCAATGACATTGAGTTGACCTTAACGATGAGTCATCGTGGGCTGACTTCTACCTACTAATCGTGAGATAAGATAAAATTCAGTATTTTTTAATTTTTAAGATTTTATTTCAACGTTGCTTAAACATTTAATTTTAATTGACACAATAAATTTTAGTATTTTTATTAGATCGACTTTGAAATAATATTAAATTGCTAACAATTTGTTCTAATTTGAAAATATTATTTTTAGAATACGACGGTGAATGCAAGTATTTAATTTATAAAATCCAAACCCGAAAATACGATTTTTATTTTACGATTTGTATATTGCTCCTAAATTTCATATTCAAGTTGTTTTAGTTTGAAAGAAATACACATGAATACTTCTTATTTACAAACAGACATTTGCCCATTTTATATCAAGGTCTTAGTAACCTGATTTATTATTCAATTTATTATCTCGCAATAGCAATTTAAAAAATATTGTTGAATTATTTTCAAAATCTCAGCGTGATTATCAAAACCGTATTTATAAAAGTTATTATTTATTATGATTATAAGCAGTGCATATGAAATAATAAAAGCAACATAAATAAACAGAAAACACTTTCGTGCAAAACAAATGTATGCTTCCATACATGCATATATAGATTGCGAGGATTATGAATTAAAATTTTATTTGTGTAGTTTAGAAAGACTATAAGTTTAAACTAATTTTAAAATATAACAATAAATTTAACACGGATTTCAGCATTTAATAAAACGGCGTTACTATGATATTATTTAACCATAGAAGATAAAACTATACAATGCAATATTTCAAGATAATTTCAACAGATTCTAAGTCTACATCTATTTTACGGCGCATAAAATAGAAAAAGAATTGTTTCACTAACGGGATTAAGAAAAATGAATATTTTCAATTACAGAAATGTATTAATATATTTACAATACCACAACAAAATAAGTGCAGATATCTTATAATGAACAAGGAGTTTAAGTTATTAGAAATTAAGAGATTCGATAAACTTTGAAAGACTGTTTTCTTTTGAAGATATTTTTATTTTGAAATTAAGAAATGGTATGTGTACTGCAACAATCAATGCATTAGTTTTTTTTTAATATTATTTCCTAAATAGTGATCTTATAACAATGTTTTAAATTTTGTATTGCAATAATGGTTAAAAATTAAATTTTAGGATTAAAAAATAATCGTGTCAATAACTTAGATAGCTTGATGAATTGCTCTTTGATTAACCAGATAATTGAAAGTAGAATAATTATTATATAACAGCATATTACATAACTAATAGATAATTAAAACAATAACTAAAAAGTTATTGCCTTATGAATTTGCTTCTCATAGGACAATATTTTATTCTCCTTAAAATATTTTTAAACAATATTCTTGAATTCATCATAAATAATTTTACCTTGTACATTAATAACAAAAATAATTAAATTTTATAATTAATTTTATATACATAATCACCTTTCTCTATGTCAATGTTTATTTTTTTCTTGCTTTTAATTGAATTAATTGACTTAAATCGGTTTAAATTCGATTGGTTCAGACACAATTTTTAATTTGATGAATATTTTACGTAAATATTAGGGTTATGAATTGAGCATTTTTTTCTCCCGTTTTTTTCCTGGTGCTTTTTTGTTGAACTTTTGTGTGTAGATCACATTTTGCTGTCGAGGTTAAAAAATTATGAAAAAACGTTATGAAGGGTCTAAAAATCATATATGACAAAAAATGTGATCTAGGTGTTTTTAGTTTTTCTAAACAGTTTTCAGCTAATATTCCTATTTACAAAAATTTAAAACCCTTAATTTGCAAGCTACATGTTACATTTAAGAAACTGTCCTACGAGATTGCGTTGTTTACCATTCTATGCCTCCAATTCTATAATGGAAACAGGGAAACACTATGTGATAATACTTAATTAAATTATCTGATAAATAACGTTTAAAAATTAAAAATTAAGTTCTGATTTCAGCTGGAAAGAGCTAATTGGGTTATATATAGGAATGCCGCTTATTCAAGAGCATTCTCATTACTTTATCAAAATCTTCCAAATGTGAGTTCATTTAAATTTATATCAACAGCAATGAAACAAAAGCGTCACGTCTAAATTATCGATGAATATTGTCGAGAAGTTCAAAAACATAGCAAAAGAATTGGAAAAATCAAGAAAGAAGGCGATCTAAAATTCCTTTACGATTGCTTGAATTAAGTTATTTGTGAAAATGTCGAAAAAGAGGGATGTTATTGGAAGATATTTAGCATTGTATGAAGTAAGGGGAAAACAGACAGAATAAAGAAGATTGCGAAGGAGATGAAAGCCCTGCCGAGTAGGTTGAATTTTCCAGTGGTTTCAGAACAGCAAGTGATCAACAAAATTTCCGTCTTAATTCATGCTTATGAGATTTATCGTAAGAAACAAAGTGAAAGTGTTATGAAAGACCTCAGAAGAGTCTTCGATGTTACCAAAGCGGACGGAATTTGGTTCTGTTCGGAAGACAGAGGGCTTTATAAAAGCAGACTGAATCGCAGGGAAGCACCAGGTATACTACTGGGAAACCTGCTCGTCTGTCTACCATTCATCCATCTAAAAGAAGTAGACTGGCAGATACTCCAAGTAAAGACGTAGCTGCGTAAGGTTCGAGTAATATGTTTGAACTCTATGAGGAAATGGAAACAATAAATGAACATGACTCTGATTACCAAAATGAGGAAGTTGAAAATGTTAAAAAATATTCTGCCTTCATATCGAGCTCAGCTAAGAAATATTTGCAGTTTCATTTTCATGGAGTGAGCTTCAGTCTGGTTCTCCAATCAACATTTCCGGGATGATACATATGGTGTGCTGCAATATGCTCTTTCAATATTTGCATGTCACATAAAGTTCTTCAAAACCCATTGGGTTAAGGAGCCTCCAGTTCTGGATGTTACCCGATCCAATATTGTCGCTGGGAAAGCCGTGAAGAAGATGGAAGATATATTTGTGAAGGACAAAAGTAATAAATATCTCAACTTGCGGTTCTTTAATATAAATTTACTTTGAATAATATTATTCCGAACTGATTTATGGATTTCCTTTCCTTTTAAGGGTTGCGCGAGGGTTTTATAAAATTTTATCCTTCATTTTACATAAAAGTTCACCATTCCAAACCCCAGGCGTTTAGGTTTTTAAAAAGTCAGAACCTTATATTAATATATATATATATATATATATGCATTGCAAAATGTATCGAATCCATTTATATGGAATAGACCTTTACATATATTAGTTCCTGTTAATTCAATTAATTCTTGCTACGATAACTTTATAATGGATACATCACTCAAATTTGGAATATTAAACTATTCAAGATCATTGAATAACATATCGAAGTCTTCTTTATGTATTATTAAATAAAGAATATATGAAAGTAAAGTTAAATCATATGCATTCAAATTTTATTTACTATACTGCAATAATTTGATTTAGCTTTGATTTTTATTGTACAATTGAATAATTGTTGCTTTTTCTTGAATATTCTAATGCTATTAAATATTATTTAGACAAAATATACAGTTTGAATTTCAAAAGCCTAATTCCGAAGAAACGTTGGAAATCCTAAATATTTTTCATTCATTAGAAATACTTGCTGAATCGAACAAATTACCGTCTTCTCCACACAGGTCTGTACGACTTGTAATAGTAATATCTCGGAGTTAAGCCGTAAAATCTTCAGGTCAAAATAACATTTAAAGCTAACTACCACCAAAGTAAATACATTTATTAAAAGGTCTGAAATTGGAATTCAACGATTGAAAGGTCTACTTATCCTTGCTAATTACATAGTTAAATTATTAAAAACAGCTATATAACAAACCCTATATGAAAGTTATTATTTGAAAAACTATCTTAAATTTTCGAAAACAGATAATAAGTATCTGAATTATCCATGCCCATCACTCGTCTTCCTTGTTTTGATTAATAATTCATTAGCAATTTTTGCTTTAAAAGATTAAAAACCAAATAAAGTGTAATTTTTATAAATATTTTATTAAACTTAGAACAGTGTTAATAATCAATCTTTCACAAGAAAATATATCGAAACATTCTAAAGCTTTCCGCGTTTGAATATTAAATAATAAGTAGAAAGCAAAACAGTCGTCTATAATCTTACATAAAGATAAATTAAGTTTCATTTGGAAAATAAAATCTGATAATTCCAGTAGCAATCATTTTAAAAAATGCTTACAGGTCAAATGTAAAAAAAACAGGAAATGTAAAAATAATACATCAAAATTACAAAAAATATGAAATTTTATTTGTTATGAAAATGGAATTACTTCAAAGATTTTCACATAGAACAAGAATATTACAATGAAATTACACAAAAAATTGTCCATACTGACAGCCTCTATGGAAAACATTATATAGAACGAGAATGGACAATCATGTGAAAACAATAACTAATACACATTGTAAATTTTGATATAAGTAATATATTGCATGATTTGTGGTTTTCATTTTTAAAAAAATATTCTAATGCTATATCAATAACAAGTTTTTATTATATATATATATATAAAGCTTGAAAAAATAATTGATATAATTTGTTTGCAAAGTGATAAAAAACCACACACAAAGCTATTATGCAATCAAACTTAAAGGTAGAGGAAACAATGGACAAAATGGACAAAATAAGATTTTAAATTAAAATAATACTTTATATAAACATTTAAAACAAATTACTAACAATACGAAGGGGAAATCAAAATATCATTAACAAATTTTAATTTATTATCAATAACAATATAATTATCATTAATACCGTTTGTTAAAAATAATTTTAATTAATATTAAATATTATAAGAGTTTAAGATGTAAACATTTTAAGACCATCTTTAATAAACATATTATTAAAAAATAAATTTGACTTTCAGAAAAAAAAATTATCTCATTTACAAGTTTCTTAAAGCTTTCATAATATTATCCCATTTTATTTCACCAAACGCAGCGGGAAACGTTAAAACGGTTGATGGTGAATATAATAAAGGAGTTTTTAAGTAATTTGAAAAATTTTCCTTCGAAAAAGAAATTTTAAAATGGATGTCGGATTTAGCCACTGTAGAGTTGAACGAATATTTAATTTCGCATAATATATAGGTTATTTTTCTACTATCAAATTCTTCAAACTTTATTGAAAGGCTGTTCTCTCTGTATTTAGGTTGGTTTAAGGCACAAACTAGAGAATAAACTGAAGCCAAATTAAAAATGATATCGGGTAAAATTCTCTGAATATCGTTCGAATTTTTGTGAATTTGTAAATTTTGTAAACAACCAATAATTGCAAATAAATCACTTAGTAAAAACATTTTATTTACCCTGTAAATAACAGATAAATAAATATACAAAATAGATATAGTTGGAATTTTTACTTTACTTGGATTTATATTTTGAAATACACTAAAAATAATTATACAAATACTGTTGAAGTTTTTCGTAACTTGAAAATGTCAAGGGGGTATGTTTTAATTGTAAAATTTCCTGAAATTATATTTACTAGCTCATATATTTTAAAAAGAAATCTGAACCATTAAAAAATATGGTTTGGGTACATTTTCATAAAAAAAACACGGAATAAATTATTAGAAAAATTATTTTCAGGTCTAAATATAACAATCAAACAACTTCTAAAATTTATTCACATTTACTAAAATTTAAATAAATTACCAATTTCTCTTTTAAAAATAAAAATATTTGAAGAATAACTGAATTCAAAATTTTATAAAATTCAATAATATAAATATGTTTACCCAAAAAATGAATTTTATTGGTAATTAAAATTCAAATAGTATTCAAACAATACATTACAAAGAGCTGCAAGTTCATTCCTTATTACATGAAAATTCACTGTAAATTTTATTTCGAAAAGAATTTAATCCTTAAATTTAAAAAAAATATTTATACTAAATTCATTGTTTTTATATGGAATTTTTGTCCGGATCACACAGAAATCTCTTTCGAACATAAACATTTAAATATATTGGTAATGTAAAATGAAAATACAATACTAAATTAGAAAATGTAATGTAATTAATTATAATTACTAATAAGCATCAAAATAAACTATAATATAATATTATCTATAAAAATATTCATAAAGACATTCTAAAGAAATATTTATGATGGCAAAAAAATATTAGAATAAAATTAATATTTATAAATAATTACACCAATAAAAACACAGAAAATCTAATTGTTATTAATTTTTTTTTAATTATTTCGAAGTTTTATGAAAAAATTATATATAAAATATAATTACAATAAAAATGCTTTAATGAATTTTGATAACCCCGACACCGTCAATATTCAAAATTAAGGAAAAATATAAATATACATTTATTGTACCTACAATTACACAGTGTTTCTTTATCGAAGATAACAGACAGAAATGATTGGATCTAATTAATGAAAAACTGCTTGTAGATAACATTTATACAAATTTGAAATAAATAAAACATCATTCTATATAAATGAATAATATATTTCTGCTGACTAGTTAAATATGACGCGATTAAATTAAAATATATGAATCACACACCTACCGGAATTAATTTTTAACGGTTGAAGCAATTCTAGTATACATATTTCATAGTTTAATTTCAAGAATTAAAATTAACTGATTAATGCAAAAATAAGTTTACCTCTTCTTCATTATTGAGCAGAGCTAGTGAAGATGAAGAATTTGAAGAACTGAAACTACTTTTCTCTATGGAATTGCTTCTATTACAAGAATGAGCGGCATTGATTGATGTAACAGACAATCTCTTATTCTTAATATTTTGTCCTGAGCTAATATCTGTAAGTGGAACACCGGCAGAATTATCTCTTCTTGGAGGTGTAGACGATGGCTTACTGGATGTTTGAGAGTCTACTGATTTACTACCGGCACTAATTAAACTTGTATTAGAAGTCTGGTTTGATGGATACTTAAAAACGCAATCTTTTGATAAATAACTTAATTGACTATTAGTATCATCAACAGCGCATCCATTATTTGCAACTAAACTTGAGGAAATTACGTCACTGGGATTAGATTTAATGCAAGAAGAAGATGATATAGATTGACAATTAAGTAAGGCAGTTTGGAGATTTTCACATAGTCGTTTAAATCTTCTAGTGGGTCCTCAAAAAAGGTAAAATCAAATTAAAAAATACATAATAAATATAAATTAAAAAGTCATTGTACTAATATTTGGCTATAATTTAAATTAATTTTGTAGAGGTCGTTTATAAATACGAAAACTAAATTTTAAAGTTTGACTCAATTACTTAAAATTATAATGTAGGGTTTACAAAGTTATGTTCCACAAAACACTGATGTTTCAATGAAAATAAATAAGTGTTCCTCGAAATCCTAGAATGGCCAACTATCATTAGTTTATCGACCGTTTCCAATATTGTTATGTCGGTTGACCACACTTATAACTATTATTTACAAATACGAAGATCAAACAAAACAGTTTGGAAATACGTGTTAAGTATTCAACATATTATTTATTTCTCAATTAAGTCATTGTTGTTTTAATCATTAAAATTTAATTGAAACTATTTGTAAATTATTCACAGCATTACTTTTGTAAAAATGATATATTGAGAAAATTGTTTTTCTTATTACAAAATTTAAATTTTATTCAAATACTATATAATTAATAATTATGTCAAACTTCAAAAACAAATGAATAAACAATTATGTTAAAATTTCAGGATTAACGAAAAGTTAGGGAAACCCTACTCTAATGTATTATTAAATTTAATAAAAGTATTTGTTAAACAGATTTAGTGAGAATTTTCATATTAGTAAAATATTATAATATAAATTTATTTATTCATAATAAACTAATGCTTTTTTTGAATTTTAGAAAAAGCTTTTGTGGAAAATAACGGTGGGTTTTGTGAATATTCTAAATCAGAATTTGATGATGATGAAATAATGATTGCTTTAACTATCACTTATATTGTGCGAGCCTGCTGATAGAATATTAGTAGCACATCACTGATTAGATCGTAAATTTTCGTATTAGTTAACGTTAAATCATTGTGATTTTTTAAATTCACTTATTGTGTATTTATCAGCCTCAATGTTATGTTTTCTAGTAGACTGTCAATTAAATTTTCTCGAGGGAGTTTTCCATAAACTCTCTTGTCTTGAAAGTCAATATTCTTGTAGGAATCGGTTTTGACAATGTCATCAACTCGTCTTTTATAACAGTCAAGATTTTCTTTTAATTACTCAAAAGCAGAGATAGTTCTTAAAATAAATTGATTCACTTTGGCGAGATTTTGTGTTCTGAACTGAAGTGCATTTTATAAAATGGAAATTTCTAATATATCAATCAACAGTGTCTTAAGAAGCATTTCTTACTTAGATGTGATAGAATTCCAGAATATTTTTTGTTTTTTCAAAATATTCGTATAATGCAGGGTAAGTTCGCCAGGCAGCAACGGTTGACATCAAGCTACAGGCAGCCTATCTTGATCCCAAAACTCGGTCTATCTTTAAAATTTAAATATTTTTGGAAATATTATAAAGCTCTTTCTGGGATTTGTTTGACTGGTGAAATATTGAATAAATTTTATCAACAAAGATTTTGAAGTGATTAACTCGTGTAATGTCTTTAATTGAATCATTCAAAGAAAGTTGAATTCGATGATTCAAGCAGTGTCAGGTAATTATGCTGGGAAAATCTTGAATTATTCTCGTGCTAACTGATTTACATCTGAGCATTGTACTTTCTCCATCAGAACTAAATCCTATACATTTATTGATTTTAGTATGACTTCGTAAATTGTTTTTGCTTGTTGAGCTTCCAATTTCACTAAATCCACAAATAAAGTTGGACAAAATTCGTTAGCCTCTTCCTGTAAAAATAAAACTTGTACAGATTGGCTAGAAATTGTTGATGCTTCGTCGATGATTATGCAAGGGTTCGAATTTCTTTCAACAATCTTAGACAAAACGTTTCTTTTAAACTCCTCTGTGATGTGTTCAACGATTCGTGTTGCAGAATATCGTGAATGGAGTCCGACTCCTATATCTAATCCGTTTTTAATTTGTAATTCAACTTCATTTTCCATGTCAGCAAGTGGTCGATTTCTTTTCACCAAACAATACGCCGTATTAAATATTTTAGATATTGAATCGATGATTTTTTCGTTAATTTCATCGATGACTTAAACAAAAGCATTATCTCTGACATTGTTTTCTTCAGTAATGTGGCCTAATGAACGAGTTTATTTATTTCCGGTTGCAACAAGAAAATTTTGTCATTCTTTGAAATATGAAGACCTTTCGTCATGTTTGTATCTAATGAATTAATTCCCGTACAATAACACCTGAGCTTTTATGCCAAAAGCCGTATGTTCTTAAACTGTAGTCAGCAACGAAGAAAAATTCAAAATAAATTGATGTAAAAAAATAATTTTAAATATGCTGTTAGAATTAGTTTGCGTCAAATTCGAACGAAATCTAGTAACCCGATTATGGTCGGATTCCACATTTGGGTTAAGTCTTATTTTTAACAATTTCATGTTTATTTATCTTTATTTCTTATCTGTCAATCACATTTGTCAAATATTTGGGTGTTTGTTATTCCACTAGAAAAGTCGAAATTTTATTTGGTGGTTCTCAGATTTCAGAATTTTTAATGAGTGATCCGTGAATTAAAAAGTTAAAGAACCACTGGTATAGGCTTCAAACGACAATTTCTTTGTTGTCCTTTTAATTAGTTTAATAAACATTTCGGTTAAATTTTAGCCAAATTTTTGAGTAGCATTTTCATTATTTATTATAAATATGTGTATTTAAATGTATTTAAATAAGATTAATTATTTAAATAAGAATAAAGTGTTAATATTTCTAATATAAAATTCATAGATAAATATTTATATTAATATACAACATACCTGATAATAACTGAAAATTCACAGCATAAACTTCTCTATCTGATGATGGTGGTGACGCCCTAACGAGATCTACTTGTATTTTTACCGGTCTAGTCAAAATACTAGATCCTGCTGGACGCCTATATTCAGCCCTAAAAGTAGTTGGTGATATCACAGTATGAACAACTCCAGGACTAGATAATAAGCTTTGGACTAAATCAGCCTTTAACCGATTTATTGGACGATCTTTAATCATAGTTACATAACTGTTATCTTCATTTACAGAAGATGGCAACAATCCAATAACTGAGGAATTTACTGTTTCTGTTGGCTGGTTCAAAGTGGTAATAGTAGAAGTAGTAGAATGATTGGATATGGGATTCAGAAAAGTTTCAAACCATGATTTATTTGTCAATCTATAAAATTAAGAATAATAAATATTGTCTAATTGTTTCTGACAAATACATTAGTGATGAAATGGTAAATTTTGTTAAATGATGGGTATACTCGATGTAAACAGCGTATATGCATTAGATGCAAAATTTAAAACAATATCAGGAGGTAATTTTTCCATATGACAAGTATAAATTCGCCAGAAACAGTTAAATAGTTAAAGTATTATTTATAAAAAATAATTTAGTGTATGAAAATATTTTTCATTACCTACACCAACACTTTTAATGAATCTTTAATAAACATACTTGACTGAAATGCGATGCAACATAATTTAGTAAAAACTCATGGAACCTTCCGAACTTGATTCAAAAATACACCATTAATGAAATTACGAAATACGAACAGTGACAAAAGTATAACAGGGATCACAAGACGGAATACCAACTTTTATAGGGCGTGTTAAGAAATTATTTACTCTAAAACCTATTTCACCAAAAAAAATATAAAAATTTTATTATAATTCCATCTTCATAGATATAAATAATTTCTTTAATATAAACAGTTCCTTGACAATTTTTAAATATTTTTAAAATCACTAAAGTAATTAGTTATAACAGTTATTCTAAAAGATTTATTCGATATTCATCCAAATGTATAATAAAGAGATCCGGATTAACTAATACTAGATAAAAAGCTATACTAGAAATTTGCATTTATATTTTATTTTTGATTTAGTCGCTAGATTCTAGTGTCATTGAATAAAAATATATAAATGCGATTTCCTTTAATCAATTGAAGATGAGGAAAATTAAGATCTTACTATATTGATTAAATATTAAACATGATTAAATATTAAATTATTTGAATTGCTTACAGTGGGGATGAATCTGGAGATGATTCCGCGGTTATTCTTCCTGGACCTGTGACACTGAAAACTGTTGTCGTGTGATTGGAGGTATTTGTTGCTGTGGTAGAGGAAATTGTATTGGAGGTAGAATTTTCATTATTATTATTATTATTATTATTATTATTATTAACAGTTTTCATTGGAACACCATTGTCCATTGGTATTGGTTGCTGGTTGTCAATTGATGTAGACTTTTTCCTATGAAATCTAGGCGAACCAAGAAATGTCATCTTCAAATTATTGAGTCTGGCTCTCCATGGTTGGGGTGAAGCTGGAGTTGATGTTTGAGAAGCACAGACTGTAGAATTATTTGCATTAGTCGAAACAGAATTTGCTGTAGAAATAGTCGCAGTTGTTGTGGTTGTCGTAGTAATACCAGATGATGTTGAAAAGAATGTATTTGAAAGTTCACTCTGAGTAGAGGCAGACTAAAAATACGTTGCTAATTAAATTAAATAAGCATTCTAATATATTTTCGAATTTCTCATTATAAAATTTCTCTCGTACTCTTATTTTAGTACAGAATGCATAATGCATTTGAAGATAGACAGTTCTTAAGAAAACAGGAAATATAAAAACAGACAGAATATTATAAAGATAGAAATAAATTTACAGGACATCAATGTAAGCAAGTTAACTCTGAGGCTTGGTGGAAAGAAGTGATGAGGTATTACGTGTCCTTCATTGCATACAATCCTAAAATCAGTCACAGTAGCAGGAAATTTTGTATACATAACTATTGCAACTTCAGAAGGGTCTTTACATAATCAATGTCATTTCGATTGTTAACTTTTTGATCTTACTCAACATTTTTACTTACCTAATTAAAACTAAATCATCTTTTTCTGCTAGATTTTTAATTTCGTTTAAGATCTGATTAAGCGATTTAGTATGTTTTTTAACACAAATTGTCCTTTCCTTATCCAAAAGGCCACATTTCTGATTGTTTCTTCTGAGTCTTGGAAATTTTTTACAAGTGACCTCGTTGATTTTCTATGGTTATCCTTAATAATTTGTTGAATTTACTGAATAAAATTAGGAGTTCTAGTGCTTTCAGAGTGTTTCAGAAATATTTCTTACGCTTTCATACTGACGATACTCTTCTATATTCAGTCTCTAACTCCTTATGAACTGTGGTGGTCTTTATCAACTGATAATCATTTTGGATTTAATGAAATAGATTTTGTTAGAAGGTCATATCGACATAAAGGTCATATCAACATAAAAATATATAAATCTCATTATAGAAAAATTATCAATAAAAATATTTTTTCAAACCCTTATGAAATTAGAAAGTTATGATAGACTTAACATTATATCAGATTTACTAAAAAAATATTTTCTAGTTTATTTAAATAAAAAATAAAGTTGTTAAAATATTCTTTTCGGATAAACAAATCTGTTTAAACTATGTTAATTTATTTATATTTACTTATTTTGAACATTACTTCGAATATGGAATATTCATTCAATTTTATATACGTGAATTAACTTGCAAACGACAGAGATAATCAAAATTATATGTCCATTATCTAAATTCCGATAAACATCTCTAGTCTATCTTCCTACCTTGAATTATTAAATAAAAAACTTTCCATGAAAAGCCAGTCAGGCAATGTACTTTCCGTTGAAACACTACTTTATGTCAATGAATTTATTCGCATGAAACTTGATCAAATTGATTCAGATCTTAAATTAAAACTACCTTATTGGATTGATGATTATTGGAATAATATTTTAAAAAGATAACGGTTGCTTGTTAATAAAAATTATTATGCTAGATCCAAAATTTGTAAAAATATTAAATTGGAAAAAAGTTTATTTATATGAAACTTCATTTAATTACTTAATCGTACGAAGAACTTAGGCAGAAATTTGCTGTACATCTAACTTTACAAAATATGAAGTGCGTGGATTTTGTGTTTTCAATATTCACGACACGAGCTATCTAGGCGTAAGATCTAGTAACTTATAAAAATCAAGATTTTTTAAATGCTCAACCTTTACAATTTGAGCATGAATTTGTATTTTTCGAGTAAGTTGATTGTGTCATTATTATAGTACTTCCATAAAATATATAAATTTAATAAAATGGAATTATAACAGAAAAAATTATGTATTTAAGTATCTTAGATCTTACTCAGCATACGATGAAAATATACAAAAAACCAGGCTAAATTCTTCAATTATTTTTAAGTTATATGATCAATACAAAATAATATTTTGATTATATTTACTTTCATTTTGACAAAAGATCAAAAATTTAATTCTATAATTTCAGTAAATTAACTGGAAATAAACAGTGTATTTAATTTGTTGTAAAAAATATTTTTATCGACACTTATTTATATGCCAGATTTTATTGTGACAAACCTTTATATTCCTTTATTTGTCTTATCCCCAATCTTTTTTGGATAGTGGGTTAAATTTTGTTTACTCCTTTTAAAAATCGAAATAATTCAATATTCATATAAATAATAAATAAAGAAAGAATCTTTTCTAATTTAATTTTTGGATTGACTATTTAAATAACAAAAGACTGGTAGAAATATTATCTAGAGTTAACCCTGGTTTAATGAGGTCTAAAATTTTATTAACCTTTCGCCAGCATTTGATAAAAATATATTAAAAATCTATGAATTTAGTTCACTTTAAATCAATATTTTCATTTATTTAACATCATTTTTAGGCACTGCTTTTTAGATCTTTTTTTGTTTCCTTCCCATTTTTTCGAAACATTGATTTTTATTTTACTTCGTTTTCTTTGCCATTGAATCGACTTGTAATGTTGCGAATGCCAGATATACTCGATGGTGGTGATTCTTATTAGTATGAATTCATAAAGCGGCGTCGATTGAATGATAAAAAGCTTCCGATACAATCCTCTGGGCATCTCACCGAGCAAAATCTATTATCTGTTTAGTTGTTGATTCATATGTTATTTTATGTTATATGGACTTGTAAAAATTATTGAAATTCAATTTTAAAAATTCAATCATTTTTTTAAATAAGGGGGAAAATGATCTATCTTTTTTCCAAGTATTAAATATATTAAAATATTGATCCATAGTCAGAAATGAAGAAAAATAAAATTAAAGTATTTTATGAAAATATAAAATCTCATTTAAAACTAAACTAATAATTAATTTGAAAAAAAAATTTGTAGATCCTAATTTATCGTTCAATGTGTTAGTTGATGCCCCCCATTTAATTAAGAAACTAGATACGAAAAACAGCTCTTGTGTTGTAATAAACCTTTTACCGACTTGTTGGAAAGAAAAATTTGATATTCCGAATGACCCACAAAGGGGATTAAGATATTGATGGAAATGTTTTCGATAGTCATGTTGTAAATTGGCTATTTGTGACATTGTACAAAGGAAACAATTATAATGATATATAGTTATTATATATCTGACAATGGTTTAATACAAATAATAATACCATAAACATCAAATTAAAATCAGAAGTGCTAATATTTCGTTTTGAAACCTTTGCAAGTTATTTAAACAAAAAGTAAAATAAAATTTTCATGTAAATTATTTATAATAAAAATTACTTGATATGAATTCGTTGATAAAACAAGTGGATGTCTATGCTGTGAATTACGTGAATACTGATGTTGAGGAGTAGTTGTGAGTGATACTGAACCAGTCCCAGTGGTGTTAGAATCTGTAGCTTGTGAAGGGGATACCAATGGTATTCTATGTAAATGTGCCATTTGATTAGGAGGATTTATTTGATAATTATCTAGAGACGTTCCACCGGTACTTACATGTCTCACATATATATTGGTTCCAGTTCTATGAAACGGGAGTGGACTTCCAGCAGGACTGCATGCTGGGCTACTGTTAAGAGAGTCTATACCAACTATTCCTCCGCCAGAAATAGACTTTTTACGACTAAAATAGAAAAAATAGAAAAAAAATGTAGAATTATTACACCTGAGGTCTTCAACCTGTCTTGTTTTACCGTCTTTTTTTCCAAATTTTCATATGAAATAGCACTTTGAGACCCCTGTTTTGATCAATATTTTGAAAGAAAATTTTGAAATAATTATGAACGTAGGAATCCTATTTGTAATATTTAAAATAAATACTATATTATAATTTATATATTATATGTGTGCGCAATAAACACAATACATGAGAAAACAAGGACGTTGCACTCAATTTACGATGAACAATCCAGTAGATTGAGTATTTTTAAAGTAGTTTGTAAATCGTAGTGTCTAAACTCGAAAGAAAATGTTTCTGTCATTTTTTGAATATTGGTCTTTCTTCCAGGTTTAACACTATTGCTTCGAAATTTCAAAAACACCTTAAGAATGGATAGACGATATTTCCCCGGTTGAAGACCATTAAATTATATAATAAATTACTCGAACTCACAATTTTTGAACAGCTAATCCACGTCTTGCAGAAATTGGAGAGCCTTCACTCAAATTTCCTAGAGACAATCTTGGTGAACCGTTAAGATTCAATTTCAGACTATCGATTCGTTTACGAGGTGGATCGGCTATAAAAATGAATTTAATAATATGATTCCTAAAACCATCACACATACATGCTACATCAAATAAACGACAGTATAATACAATATACTTTTTATCATTTTTAGGCATGCTATAAATTCATTCCGTAAAACAATTATAATAAATTATTTAATGGATCTATGTTTACCTTGATCTAAAAATGGGTAAAATTTTATTTTAAATAAGTTTTTTTTAAACTTTAATTATTTACAAAAAACTTTATAATAAAATTCATTACAAAATGACGTTTATCAAATATTTTAGTAACCCTTAAGATCATTACAATAATTTCATTTTAGATGCTGGCTTGAAATATTTTTAAAAAATCATGGTGCTATTAAACATTTAAAAAAATTTTAAACAATAAATAGCTTTATAAAGTAATTATTAAGCAAATTGACTTGATATTAATGAACTTAAGGTCAAATCTTTTATAACCTAAATAACATTAATTCAAATTATATTATGGATTTATTCTATCTAATTAATCCTTTTAACACTAGATTTACGGGTAAAACTAGCATTAAAATAGGTACACTCAATTCGATATGCGAAATGAGGGAGTTGGTAGAGGAGAGTAATTAATAAATACCTATATTTCATGACGTATCTAAAACCCAACATATGTATTCAAAAAATAATGAATTTTAATGAGTCAAATTGGCTCAGTCCGTAAATCTAGTGTTAAGACGATAATTTGAATTTAATTACTTTAATGTTTGCTTAAAAACGGCTTAAAATGCAGTCACTTTAATCTTTAAGATAAAGTAATATAGGTGCGATCTATGGCTGACAAATATGTACTCGATTAATTAATCATTTTCACTATTTCTTGATATTTTCTTTCTTTGTTTGAAGTTCGAAGAACGTGATGGAAATATTCTGCTTTATAGTAGTGTTTACATTTAACATTGGGCATTCTGATTTGTCTATTATTTACCTGAAATCGAAAATCATTATATCTTTGTTGAGATCTCTGATAAAAACGGTATGATCTAGAATTGCAGATTTCTCTTTCAATTGGAGCTTCAATTTTTCTAACTGGTGAATATTTGAATATTTTACACATCTGCGCATAAAACCCTTTAATGGACAATGACGTGTATACACGTCATACTACTGCGTTCTGTAACAGCAACTAAAAAAGTGCGTCCGCGAAAGGGTTAATATTAGATTTTATTGCTGTAACTTGGTTGTCCGGTAATTTTCATTATGCACTTATTACCTTAATTCTTTCTTTCATTTCTTCCAGTCTTAAATTCGTTCGTTTTTAAATCTTTTTTCATTTCAATATCTATTGTATTGAAAATGAGAAATTTCTGTAATTCCTCTTCATTTATATTGTGTCGAAAAATTTGTTTGGTGAACTTTTCTATTTTCCACAAAATTCATTGGTAATATTTGAGACCTTGAATATCATCCATAAAATGCTTTGATTTTTTGAAAGCTCCTGTTAGAAGATCCAAATAGTTACTGTCTTCACGAGTTGCTTCATATTTCTTTGTAGCATTTGCTGATCAAAATGCTTCTACAAACTTCCCTGAGATGCAACAAAGGAATTTATAGTTGAAAATTCTTTCATTTGATTAAATATTTACTTCGCAATAATAGACTTTAATTATAATTTAATTGTTTGACACTTAATTAATGTTGATACTTAAAATTAAATAGTTTTGTAAAAATTCAAAACATATCAAATAAGTTATTTCGAAAAAATATAAATCATAGATATATTGAATTATTGTTCTAAAATCAATTGTTTATTGATTTGAAGAAATTATAGATTTTTGACGTTATTTTATTAGAGATTAATATATTTCAGTAAATTTTGAAATATATAAATCAATAAAATAAATTTTAACCGATGGGTTCTTTAAAATAAGGCTACTAAATTTAGGAGCTGAAAGCATGATATTTCTTTGATTTTGCGATTCAGTAAAGATGAAGGATATTTTTAAAAATAAATTACATAATTTACTTAACTTATTAAATAATTTATATAAATGTATTAAACTTTCTCGGTTTCAATTATCTTCGTATAAATATTAAAAATATTGATTTAATAATTATCACGGTAAACGTCAAATCTGCATGAATTCAAGTACTTTCGAATAACTTTTATTCAATATTTTTATTATCCTCAATAAGTAATCATATTTTTAGCAGAATTTTCTTCCTTTACTGTGCTTTCGACAAAATATCATGCAAAATTTTCGATAGCTATCTGATGTGTTGGGTCCAAGATCAAACTCTTACAATAAACAAGCACAAATAATTGGTTTTATATCAGTCTTTAAATAAGAAAAAAACAAATTATCTTTATGTAATTTGATTCATGGTGTATATATTATAATTCATGTTTACATTAATAAGATGCCATATAAATCAAGGAATTGGGTCCAACAAAAATAAACCTTTTCTGGTTATCTGGAATACTTTACAAAATCTAATAGAAACTTGGAATAACTCATAAGAAATGGATTAATTTACAAAAATTGTAAAAAATAGCATCAGTTGTCAAATTATTTAATCGGTATTGTAATCTCGATAAAAAAATGATAAGAATAATACTTCCACATATGAACCAATTCCAAATTATACATTTTAAATATATTCAATTGTGTTATACTCTTTTATTGAAGATAACTAAAAATTATTTACTTACGTGTGTTACTCCGTGATCGGATATCATCTGGATCGTCGCTTGATGGATTTCGTAATTTTCGATCCAACAGCAAGAAATATATTACTTTTTCTGTGTTGTGTCTAAACATTTAATATACTAATAGCTTCAAAAACTAAGTTATTAAAAATAAATAATTAGCCTAATAATAAAGTCTAATCATTTTTAAATTTTATTTTAATTATTATAAAATATTTGAATATAGTTGATATTCTTCGATAACTAATAGTAATAAGCAAGAAAATTAAATTGAAATTTTTAATCTATATACATAAAATCTAAATTTTTTACAAAACTAGAAACAGCATCATCAGCGTTAACTTTTTTAATGCGGACGGACAAACTATTAACTCTCTCTTTAAATATACGAAAATTCTGCTGTGTAACACTTGGCAAAGGAAATACATAATGAATCTCAAATCTTCTATTGTTTGTGATATTTAAAGTCATATCCTGCAGAACATTTGGAATATCGAACAAAATTAACTAACAGATACTGAATTCAAGAAAGAGAATAACAATTTTATTGTCATCCACAGAGCCACGGGGATCAGTTTTGAATAATAACAGTTTGTCCATTTCAATATCATAAGGTAATGCCATCATTGAACGAAATTGAATGAAAATAAGACATAGAATATAATTTTTATTGTCATATGATAGCGCTATCATTGAACAACCTAATGGTCGCATCTCAGCCGATTGGGTATAGAGCTGATTAATATCCGCAATACAACGACATATTATATCACAAGGCATTTCATATCCAATTTTAGATTTAAATCGAGCTGCTTCCACTTGAGCACGACATACTTGGGATCGACAATCAGGGATCATACCAATCATAACACCTCCAGTACTTTCAGTAAGGTTAAACAATCTTGTAGCTGAACTCTTCTCCATCATTTTATCTGGAACTTTTCTTTTTGCATATCTATCGATTTCATTAAGCCAATTTTTAACATTGTTAAACGAATCTTGATCGGTAACATCAAACACAACAATAATTCCATGAGCTCCTCTGTAATAAGACGAGGTTATAGTTCTAAATCTTTCTTGACCTGCTGTGTCCCATATTTGCAATTTCATAGTTTCACCATCTAATGTTCTGATGTTAAAGTCAACTCCAATTGTGCTTATGCAACTTTCAGTATAAGAATCATCTGCAGGTCTGAGTAATAAACAAGATTTTCCCACACCAGAATCTCCAATTAATAGAAACTTGAATAAATAGTCACACTCTGGATTCATTTAATTATTGCCCACGTCCGGTTTCGAATAACAGATTATTATAATTCCAAAGAATTCCAGAACGATTCGAAAATTCCAAATTCCAGATACCAATTTTAATAATCTACCCAGATAAACAAGATCACAAAATTAATATAATTTCTACAAAATAATTTTATAAATTCATAAAAGACAACGAAATCAAACCCATTGCTCGCGTCTGTGTGCGCACACACATTTACCATAATTCGGCACACAGACGCGAGAATATTCAACCAACAGAATAATCAACAGCCAGTCAGAGGTGAGTGACATTCCCCCTCTGACTGGTCGAAACAGATACTGTCGTGCGTTGCAATTTTGAAAGCAAATCAATTACACCTTTTATCAAAATAAAAATATATTTATGTTCATCAATAAAATTTCAGTTGTTACAAAATTCGATCATTTTTATGTTCTTATCCAAAAAGTAAATCTGAAGAAAACATTATATATCAGGAAAGATAAGAAGAGAATTAAAAAACATTCAATTAAAGAGTTATTTGATTGAAATAATGTATTCTTTTGAAAACGTAGTAAAAATTGTAGTAATAATAATAAAATTATTTGATTTTGTACAGCTTGATGGTAATAGAATAATTTTTGTATTTATCCCTAAGAACTTTATTTATCTATTGTCATCAAAACGAGAAAAAAATCTTTAATTTTGTTAATTTGTGAATAAATGTTGCGAAATGATTTCAAAAATCAGATACGTAATTTGGTACAAATTTAATTAATTTAGACTTAACATGAATGTTGTTTAATTAGCAAAAAACCATAGTTAAAATTCAAATTATTATTAGGTTTACTTACAGTGGAGATAACAATTCCTTAATTAAATTATCTTTGTCCCTGAAGCATTGCAAAGAAGTCATGGTATTAAAAATATCTGGATCTATATCGGTTTTAGATGGAAGAACAGTAGTTTGTACAGCTTGTACCATCGGTACTTCCATTTGAACCGGAAAATCATTATCTCTGTAAATAAATATTTTACGTTATTTAAAATTTTCAACAAAAAGAAAAATAATAATAAACTACTAACGCTGTGACCCATGGATGCCGCAGTACATCTTCCAACTGTAAATAACAAGTAATTATTACATAATTTACTTAACTTATTGAATAATTTATATAAATGTATTAAACTTTCTCAGTTTCACATATCTTCGTATAAATATTAAATAATTTAATATTTTTGATTAAATTATTAATAAATACTAAAATTTAATGGAAAACTAAATTTAATTAAATATTTATATACAATGCTTTATCAAATTTAGGCATTTTACAGTTTGCTTACATTTAATGGAATACATCAATCAATGTTATAGAATCAAAGTAGTGATCTAATATAAAATTTGGAACATAACAATATGATACTAAATATTTATTGTGGTTTGTGATTCTGTGCACCCAATACATGTATTTTTGGCACCTTTCTTTGATTCAAAAGTTATGTGTACATTAAAACTATGATTCAGACTAAATGCTAAATGATAAAATATAAGTAAATAAATTTAAAGATACAAAACGTTTTATTTTATACTCGTACAATAATTCTACACTTCTTTATTTCAAAAAAATAATTACAAGTATATAAAAGTTAAAAAAGCAAACTCGTCAATTATTTCATTGGGCTTTATTTTTTTCTTATTTATATCCTGATATTTATTAAGCATTATCAAAAGATGGAATTTATTTAAATTCATTTAGGTAAAAGGTCACACATATCAATAAAAATTATACAATCCAATGAGTCGATCCACTGAATATTTCATGTTTACTGAAAAATTATAAGACCAACTTTTATTTGAAATAATCATGACTTTCTTCCATTTAATGATATAAATTTTCACTAGATAAAAAATTGATCGCATTTAATTTAAAAATTTCGAACTCTAGCCTCCATGATACTCCTTTTTTAATCTTAATTAGAATTTACTCAAATTATCATTGTAATTATGTTTCAATGCTTTCAAACATTCCAAAAAAGATGATTTTGACATGTCAAGATTCAATGATTTTTCGGATTCATTTTCATGATACATTGTGCTTCATTATCCTTTTATGTTCTATCTGATTTTGTTTTGATGTTTTCTAGCATCTTCGAATCATTTTAACTTAACCTATTGTTGACTTAGACATATAACCTAGGGGCATTCCATTATTTCGAAATGAGTATATTATGCTTTACTTATAATACTGTAATTTTATAATATAATTTTATATTTATAATTTTATATTTTATACATTATAATTATAATTTTATATTATAATTAAAATAATAAATTCAAATAACTTTTTTAATTTTAAAACAATTGGACAAAATATGAAATAGAAATAAATATTGTTAGACGCAATTAAATTCAAGTCTTCTTCAATCATTTATTTTTATAACAACTTCAAAAATTAAGCCGTTTACTAGAGTATTTAAACACCGAGGCGTGATAATTATTAATATTAATGTAATTACTAGTCATACATTTAATTGATTTAATTTAATATAATATGATATAATTTAATATAGAATTTAAATATAAAAATTTAACAGAAATAATTATTTCTACTAACTGATCTCACTTCTACCATTTAACCATAAAAATCTTATATAGAGATTTACTAACTCCTTACATCCCCCTTCTTTAAAATGCTTTAACTTTTCTATATTCCTCGTTATTTTCCTCCCGTTTTCGTCTGTTAATAAGTAACTTCTTTCATGATTTCGTTTTATTACTGTGTATGGTCCTTCATATCTCTCGTGATCTTTGTTCCTAATTTCTTGTTTCACCAATACTTTGTCCCCCACTTCTAAGTTCCTAGTTGTGCCAATTTCTTTCGCTTGCTGTCTTTTAGCCTCTAATTTCCGCATGACTTCATTTCTATCCACTTCATTATTACTATGCCATTGCGATCTATTAATCTTTCTTCCAAATATAATTTCTGCTGGACTCACTCCAGTAGTTTTTTGAGCTGTCGCATTTAAAACGTATCAGGTATTAATTCTGCCCAGCTTTTTTTAACTCCTTCTCTGAGTGACGCGTTAATATAGTCTCTTATAGTACGAAATTGTCTTTCAATTACACCATTAGTATTATGATGGATACGGACTCGAAAATATCAACTCAATTCCTGCTGCCTTTGCTAGTTCTTTAATGCTATTTGCTTCGAAATTCTTTCCACAATCAACATGTAGTTCCTTAGGGGCTCCAAATTTCAATATCCAATTATTTAACAAAACTGCCTTTATTGTATTTTCATCTTGCTTTCTAATAGGAGTTAGAGATATGTATTTACTGTAATGATCGATTATTGCACAAATATATTTTTCTCCTCTGAAGGTTTCTCTTAATGGACCGCAAATATCCATGTATATTTTCTCCATAGGTTCTGAAGCTTGAATTACTTGGGTTTTTTCTTTTGACTTTGTAGTTAAAACTTTGTTTTTCTGGCATGCTTCACATATTGAAATAGTCTTTTTTACTTCATTTAGCAAATCTTCCATATCAAAATTGTTCCTAATATATTTCATAACTTTTTCTACTCCTGCGTGGCATAATAATAAATGTGTTTCCTTAATCATTTCTCGTCTTTTTGTTTCTGGTATCCATATTTTGTTTTGATTAGTATAGATAATATTTCTTTTAATATATATTTATTATTTTTCCTTTCATTTATTTGATCATTTATATCTTGTATTTCTGCATTATCTCTTTGCCATTCATTTCCATTATTTTCGGTCATCAATGT
>CAUHTR010000733.1:0-107602 GCA_959609185.1 Schmidtea polychroa
AGAAAGAAATAAATCTATTTTGCGAAACAAAATTAAATTACCCTTGAATTAGTTGTCCAAATTGTAGATGTGTAACAAATTCAATCGGATGATTGGTGGATTTAATTATCATTTTCCTTTTTGAATTTTCCTATCTCCCGTCAAAAGCGCAAACCAATTTCTTAAATAATTTCGGTTTTAGATCTGAAATTGAAAAACAAATTGAATTACCCTCAACTGAAATTGAATTAGTTGATGGGATCAAAAAAGAGAAAAACCGCAACTACAATTGAATTAGTTTCGTTTGCCTGACTATAGGTATAGACATTCGATGACAAATAGTCCTTAACACTAGATCGTAGTAATTCAGTATTCAATTAGATAAATAAAAATTTCACTTGTGAGCTTTACAAGAGTGAAATCATAATATGTGAAAAAAATATAAAATAAAATCTAATTCGTTAATTATTATTATTATTATTATTATTATTATTATTATTATTATTATTATTATTATTATTATTGTTATTGTTGTTGTTGTTATTATTATTGTTATTGTTATTATTATTAATATTTATTATTAGAACAATTTCAAACTAATTTTGATAATATATTTTATTTCTGTTTGTTTAAATGCGCAAAAACATGATTTATTAGTAATTATTATTATTATTATTATTATTATTATTATTATTATTATTATTATTATTATTATTATTATTATTATTATTATTATTATTATTATTATTATTATTATTATTATTATTATTATTATTAGTATTATTATTATTATTATTATCATTGTTATTGTTATTATTATTATTGTTATTATTATTAGTATTATTAGTTATTAGTATTGTGGTTATTATTATTATTATAAATAATATTATTATTAGAAATATTTTGTCGTTTTATTGTTATTGTTATTATTATTATTATTATTATTATTATTATTATTATTATTATTATTATTATTATTATTACTATTATTATTATTGTTATTACTGTATGGTAAATTAGACTTATTATATGCAGATTCGAGGTCGAACCTAAATTAAAGGGGTGAGATATGTTGGGGTTCAACAAGAGAGGCACAAAAATGAGGTGAAAACTGACAAAAACACCAAATTCAAAATAAAAATTTAAAGTACAAAATATTAATTAAAAATCAAAAATTTTAAAAGATAAATATTTTCTGGGGGAAACTGGTATGGGCGGATGCTAAATAATGAGACGAGTTCAGCTATAATAAAATAAAATCAATGGGGGTCCCTAAAAGGAATAAATTACAAAAAACAAAAAATTAATTAAAAATTAATTAACTAATGGAAAACCCGAGCTAATGGGAAACCCGAGCTAATGGAGGACCCGAGCTAATGGGAAACCCGATACAATGGAAAACCCGAGCGAATTGAGAAATCCAATTTCGGGAAGGCAATTAATTTAGCCGGAGAAATCCAATTTTGGGAAGGCAATTAATTTAGCCTGATAAAAAGTAAAAAGCGCCGTCAAAGAAAATGAACAAATTCCCTTCAATTAAATTAGACCTCCAAGAGGAAGCCCGGGGGAAATAAAACCAAAAATAATTGGCAAAAATAAAGTCAATTACCAAGCGAGTATAAAAGCAACTGGCAAGAAAACAAAATGCCAGTTGGTCGAAGAAAAGAAAATAGAAGTTTGACGAGAGTGAAAAAGGAAATATTAAAGTTAGTAGAAATTAAACCATTTAAAAATCGAACGTACCAGAAAGGGACATCTCCCGTTGGAAGATCTACCCTTGCGTGAGATTTGTTGGCAAATTGAAAAGTGCAGACAAAACCTGATTGTATCAAGTGTGAGAAAACTAATACAAGTGTAAAAGTGTAACTGCGTCAGTGTCAATAAAGATTTTGTGTTGGGTTATTTATTTATTTATTTATTTGGAAAAGAACACAAAGGAGTCAGACCGTAGTACCGACTTGCATTAAAAACCCAACAAAACACTTTCTAATTTATCATCCTACACCCGAAGGATTTTATAAATCGATAGAATAAATAAATAAATAAACAATGGTATCCTTGAGTGACCGAATCAACTATTTGTCGCTTATCGGTCTCATTGGAGTTATATTGGAAATTTATTTAATATTTGTTCATTGATTTTTTTTGTTTTAATCGGTGTTGTCTATATTTTCGGTATTTTAATCTTTATTCTTACTCTATTTACTTTTTTTTGTTTTCTAATTAACTTTTGTATTATTATTTTCTTTTCTTTCTCATTTTATTTTATATATTTTTATTAATTTGTTGTATTTTAATACTCGTTTTTCTCTTTTAATTAAATTTTTTTTGCGTTTTTTCCTGATTGTTTTTTGATCTAGCCAAACAATAATTATTTTCCTTCGCTTTTGTCCAACAATAATATATGAACGAATATTTTTTGCTTCCATTTTGGTATGTATATTACGTATATTGCTGTCTTTACCTACAAACACAAAGTAAATTTACTTCTTTCATTCATTTAATTCTATTGTCAACTCCGCGAATCTCAATAAAAAACAATCAAACTCTACCTGTCACAAGTGACGTTGGTGATTTATAGCCAGGATTAAATCTGAAAACTGTTGAGTTTGCAAATTTCCTGGGTGTTAGGTGTCAGTAGAAGACACTATTCTTCAACTCTCTAGAAGTGTCCCTTAATACGCACCCAGTTGTGATTTGATCGCTGAACGACCCGCTGTTCCGAGAACACTTCAATGACTATGATTATTGAGGAGTGAAATAAATGCAAAAGTCAAAATTGTAATTAATTTACATAAATACTCACACAAAAAGATTTCAAGTTCTTACAGAGAACTAAACTAGAGGTAAAAATTACTAATCGTGCAGCGTTTTTATGGCGAACTTCGTCGAAAATTAGGTAGCTGGGGCCAAAATCCCTCCAGCATCAAACGTCGTCCAATTTTCAGGCGTTGTTGAATCCGAAGATGCATTAGTATGTTCTTGTGAGGTGGCAGTATCCATTGGTTCAAATTGAGGGTGACAGTGTTGATTGTGATGGAAAAGTTGGTAGAGGTGGAGCTAGAGGAATTGCATCAACCTCGCGAGTAATAAACATTCTTGAAGGGAGTGAATCTCGTCGACCAAATATCTTTTTAACGCTAGCTCTTTGGTCATACGGTTATTAGTTACCTAAGCCTTTAGATTTCTACACCTTTAGCGTATAACATGAGTCAAATTCTCGATCTTCAAGTGTCGTTCCTTCAGTTGACCTAAAAGTACTCCTTCACCTCAGGTATTTGCTCGAGGCTCTCCCCAAGCTTCTTCTGAAAATCATTTCCTGTTGGGTAGTCGACTGGTGAACATACATTTGTTCGCTATTAAGGGATGAAGGTCAATCGAAATAAACAAGCAGTTCCTCAGTCATTGCGAGCATTTCTAACTTCTTGGTAATCTATTTTCATTTTTGTTATTTAAATCTTTCTAGTTACCAACTTCAGACATAATCGCAATATTATTTCCCTGCGGCGACAGACCAGCAGAGAAACCCCCACAAGATGGCCCAATCAATTTCACGATGACGCTGAAATACCATCCGACCTTCTGACCAGAGGAACAACTGATGCCCTCAAGCTGTGGCCTTCTGGATGTCAGTGCCATCCTTTAATATTTATATGTTGATTAAATAAAATTTCTAGTATTAATTTCTAATTATTTTAACCACAAGATCAGAGCTTTCCAACCGGTGTGTCGCGACACTTTAGTGTGTCGGCAGCGCTGCATAGGTGTGTCGTGTGAACATAATGAAAAGCCACAGAGTCCCTTAATTTTATAAACTTTTTAACGATTGTTAGACTGAAATACAATACACATATATAGTCATTCGTGTTTTAGCTGCAAGAACGCTTGTTTACCCTATTTATTAGTTAATCGTTGGAATTCGTTATTTAAACATAGAAAAAGAACCAACCAAAAGACTTTTTTTCACATATAAACTTCATTAAATTACATTTATTCTCCGTGTTTTTAGCGTTCAACCGGAAAGAATAGTTTTCCACCAAATATTCAAAGGTTGTGTTCTTCCCATCCAGCTCAAATATCTCATTAAAATTGTAAATATATATTGACGTTATTCAAATTTTTTAATTCTTAATTAATTACATATTGTTACTTAAAAACGATACCATCCACATTAAATCTTGTTTTCAGTCATGAACTATCCTTTTCTGCCATTTATTTCGATATTTATATTTAAATATGTTTCATTGTCTCTTTTATTTACCATATGGCGTAAGTTTTATGACGTCTGGTTTTCTGGTAAAACTGATTTGCTGTGTCGATGGAAGTCTAAAAAGTGTGTCACAAGCATGAAAAGGTTGGAAAGCACTGCACAAGATTTGAAGTAAAAATTTCATTTAAGATAATTCATTTTTTAAAACGCAACCGTTTCATTACCAAAACTTTATTAGAAAAATAATAAACGAAAAAGAGGAAAACGAATCTACTATTACACTATTGATTTAAGAACCATTCATAATAAATTACAGAAAAATTTATATGAAATAACTTCAATAAAATTTTACCAAAATTCCTTTCGATTCGTTACTTGGGTAATGCTAAATGTTCCTAGATATTTGATTCGATTTAAACAGTGGATCCCGAGTGAACTGTTGTGATAAAAATTGGTGCTTAAGTCCTAAATTGGTTTAAAATTAACATTGAAATTTTCATTTCAATGCGGTGCTTATATAGTCTATTGTCAAATTTGCGGAGCAATCAAAATCGAGGTGTCGCAAAATTAATTAATTTAAATTGATGTATTTTTGTTTGTTTGGTCTTGCTTTTGTTTCTATTTTATTAATTTACTAAATTTTTGCATACATTTTGTGTTATTTTCTACTTTTATCGACATTTACCCGTTTTTTCCTAATTGTTTTTATCCTATTATTTATTTTTATTATTCGTTTTTTTGTTATGTCTTTAAAAATCTGTTTTTATAAAGTTCGCGTAAGAATTTCAAATAGTCAATTACTAATAAATAAATGCAAAATAAACAAATTTAGGTTTTTATATTATTGTTAGGATTTGTTCCGTATTTCGCGAATTGTAATGGATGAGGGTGTTGGTCTATGAGAGCCAACACTAAAACTATTGGGAGCCGAATACAGTTTATCTTGATAATGATAACATGGCATCGAATTTGCTTTACTCTTCTGAGATTGATTAATAGAGCCTGATTGATAAGTAGAAGTATTAGCTGATCGCACGAATTTTGATTGACTGTTATTGTGTTCTGTTTGGTCCTTAGTCGCTGGTGACCGCGCATTTATATATATAATATAATATCGTATAATATAATATAATATAGTATAATAGGTATATAGATATTGTTAAGGCCGTGTAACGGCTCACTACATCAGCCCCACGGGAAGTCGCGGAGCGCACAGGGACTCAAGAATAGAGATTGATGAAAGATCTACTAGAAACAAGATGTAAGTCGAAAAGTAGTGACAATTTATCAAAGGTAGATAGTGTCTAAAAAGGAAATCGGCGATTGATGAATTAATTGATCACATGGAATAAAGTTAAGTGAATTTCAGCATCAGATGTGTCAAATTTTCATTGGAATAGACTCTGGCAAGTCTTGGAGGTTTGGAAATGTCTTCCCCAATTTGGCGCACCCAAATCTTATCACTATGTTTCACATTTTTCGCGGTTCGCTGCTTGTCGGGTTTCGAAACAATTGAGCGAAGATTAAGTGGATTTGTTGTTGCTGAATGTGTATTCTCTGTAGCTAAATTTTCATCGCGTTGGTAGTTTGTGATCATGGTACGCGCGATTTCGTTTGAGTCCGTGGCAGGTTCTACTGAAAGGTTTTCGTTCGACGTAGTTGAAATGGGTTCGACTGAGACTTTCTCTAAATCAGAGTGAAGTTTGTCCTCGTCCACGTCATCAGAAATCATAAAAGCCGGTTTAAGTCGGCACAAATTTATATTTTGGGTAACACCGTTAATAACGATGTGAGCATTGTTATCCTTAATGTCGATCAATTTGTAAGGCCCCGAATATCTCGGTTTGAGACCTGAATCGGTAATATTACGAAGATAAACGTGAGTTGCATCCTTGAAGGACTTTGGGACGTACGGTGTATATGAGGAAGCATAAGAAAACTGTGGGTTGCTATCGATCGAAAGAAAATGATCTCTAGCCATATCTAATTCCTCAAAGGTAGGAGCGTTATCAAATCAACTAATTCGTTAGGTAACGATGTTGAAGAACCGAAAAGTAACTGTGCCGGTGTAGTTCCGGTAGTCCTGGAGGGTGTGTTACGCCAACCAAGAAGGACAAAAGGTAAAGCTTTAGTCCAATTAAGTCTCGATGAAAGTATTCCAAGAGAGGTCTTCAAAGTACGGTGAAATCTTTCGATCATGCCGTTTGTCTGAGGATGGTAAGCAGTTGAACGGAGGTGTTATATACCGAGCTTTTCAGTTAGCTGTTGAAATAACTGGGATTCAAACTGAGATCCCCTGTCTGTGATTATTGATTTCGGGACACAGTATCTAGAAATCCAATGTTGCAAAATTGAATTTGCTACAATTTCAGCAGAAATGTTTTTTAGAGGAATAACTTCAAACCAACGCGTTTTCCGGTCGATCATGGTTAATAAGTAAGAAAAACCGCGATCAGAAGGCAAGGGGCCGACCAGGTCGATGTGAAGAATTTCGAACCTATTTCCGGTCGGATAGTGAATCATCTGTGGCTTAGTGTGTCTAGTGATTTTGTGTTGTTGACAACCGATGCACTGACTCACCCACAGTTTAATATCGTGCCTCATTGCTGGCCAAACCACATGTGAATGCAATAGGTTGAAGGTAGCCGACGAACCTGGATGATGTAAGTCGTGAATGGAGTGGAAAGCTAATTTCCGTAAGGAATCGTGCAAAATCGGTCTTAAAACACCTGATAAAGACGAGTCAAAGTGTACTCCATCCACGATTTCAAGCTTATCGCCAAAGGCAGCTAGATCTTTTGCCGAAGGTGGATTATCACGGAGGCACTGTACTGGAAATATCGGATCGTGCAATATAGCGTTGGTGCTGCGGGAAAGACAGTCTGCAATAACGTTTTCTTTGCCGGCAATGTGGCGTATTTCGCAAGAAAATTCTGAAATATAACTGATTTGCCTCTGTTGTCGTGGAGATGGGTCTTTCATTCCAAAAGATAAGTTAGCGGTTTGTGGTCAGTGTAGATGACAAAAGGACGACCTTCAAGCAAGTGCTTGAAATGTTTGATTGAAAGATATATGCCTAAGAGTTCTCGGTCGAAAGCCGAATATTTCCGTTGTGCGGAAGAAAGTTTCTTTGAGAAAAACTCTAAGGGTTCAGAAATATCATTATGTAATTGGTGTAATACTGCACCAATAGCAACGTTTGATGCATCAGTGGTCAGACTCCAAGGTAAATCAGCATTGGGAAAATGGAGTGTTTGAATTTTCGAAAGTGCCGACTTAGCGTTTTCAAATGCACTGAGTGTGGTATCGCTCCATGACACTAAAGACTTTTTTTGTTTTGAAACAAGACCTGAAAGAGGTGACAAAATGTCAGAAACCCCTGGAATAAAACGATGACAATAGTTTATCGTTCCCAAAAAACTTCTCAGTTGTGAAACTGTTTTTGGAAGTTGGAATTTGGCTATGGTATCTAGTCTATCCGGAGGAGGTCGGATTCCATCTGCGGAAATTAAATGTCCCAGGAAACGAGTCTCGTGTTGGAAGAAGGTACACTTATCGACGTTTACCTTAAGGTTGTATTGCCGAAGTGCTGTTAAAGTTCTTGTTAGATGGGTTATATGCGTCTCTAAGTCAGGTGATCCGATTAAAATGTCGTCTATGTATGGAACTGCGAAAGGTAGGTCCATTAAGACTTGATCAATATACCTTTGAAAGGTCTGTGCAGAATTCCGAAGGCCAAATGGCATATGCACGTACTCGAAAAGTTCGATCGGAGTTATTACGGCTGTTTTTTCTATGTCAGACTCTCGCACGGGTATCTGATGGTACGCCTTCACGAGGTCGATTGTGGAGAAAATCTTTGCCTTTGAAAGACGGTGAAGGATATCACTAACAAGCGGCATGCTATAGGAATCATGTACCGTAATAGCATTAAGGTTTCGATAGTCGCCACACGGACGGAAAGTGCCATCTTTTTTTGGGACCAGGTGCAATGGCGATGACCATGGAGATTTAGATCTCCGAATGGTACCCTCATGTAAGAGGTTAGTGAACTCGGAACGTACAAATTCGAGTTTTTCATTCGATAGTGGTCTAATTTTGCATCTAACTGGTAAAGATGAAGTTGTGTCGATCGTGTGGCAGTAAAGCGGCTTCGAAACGTCACTTATTGGCGTGTTAAAACACCTATTAATAATATCTAAGGCTATTTTTGGGTGTTCGATTGTTATAACCGTTTTCGACGGAGTAGTATTTTTATCGTCCGTTCCTATCCGTTGTGGATCTTCAAAGATTTTTGAGCGAATAGTGCTGCAGTTTAATTGGTTATTTATCCTTAAAGTGCGTCCACGGCAATCTACGAGTAGTTCGTTAGCGCTTAAAAAATCAGATCCTAATATGGGGATAATAACCTCTGCTATATAAAATTTCCACTCAAATAATTGGTCGGACAGAAATGGCAACGAGAAAGCAATTGTCTTTGAACCTAAAGTCTCAACAACACTACCGTTTGCGGCCTTCAAAGAAATATCGACAGTGTTGAGGTCTGGAAGGTACTCTTTAGGTAAGATCGACAAGCTGGAGCCAGTGTCGACAAGGAATTTTAGTCTGTTAGAAGGAGATGACAATATATTAAAAGCGTTTGACTCTGCTTCTATTAAAAATAAATCTGATTTTGATGAAATTTTGCCTCCCACCTCTGCCGCTAGAAGTGGTGGCATTATTAGTTTTTTTGATTGCTTGCTTTAGGTTTTGTGTAATTGGAGCAGCCTTCGAAGCATTTTAAGGCTTTATCTCCAAACCTGTCGTGGTATATGCACTTGTCAAGTATCTGACAGGATGGTGCTTTATCTCGCCAATTGCAACTAGATGGCAGAACCGTGCCTTGTTACGAAACTTAAAATGGAAACGGCACAGGTTCCTGGTTGCAGGGGAAGGTGAACGTTGACGAGTATTTTGCACGAAGTGTGATTTTTGGGCATATTGCCTGTCGTCATTTGTCCGCCTGGTGGACATGCTATTCTCAAGCTCGCTGATGCGTTTAGTGAGGCCTGTAATAGCGCAAAGTAAGGCTTCTTCGGTCGAAGGTTTTAAAGAAGAAGAAGGTAAAATTTCGGGGTTAGTGCTGCTACTTAACTGCACAGAGCAAGTTGGTCGCGGACCAAGTGGCACGACTTCGTTAATCTTGTCGGCCATCTTTGCTAGCTCTACCACGTCTGCTGTTGACGAAAGCGCTAAAATTTGTTGTGCGTGTGGCGGTAAAGCAGACAGAAAAAATTGCCTCAAGAGTTTTTGATCCGCCGCAGCCTCCGGATGTATTTGCGTTAGTTCCGCCATAGCGTGTTGCAAGAACTGTGATGGTTTTCTGCTGCCCAAAGTTTGCGTCTTAAAGTATTTAGTGAAGACGGCAGCTGTAGGTTCCTTAAAAATATCGAGGATTGCCGTACGCAATTCTTCATATGGGTTTTTTACGCTAGTAGGCGAAGTGCGAAGGATCACGGACGAAAGTTTACTTAATATCGTCGGCGGAATCAACGGCAAGATGCGACAGTATTTGTCTCGTGAACTGGTTACCTCGATTCCCTCGAGTGCTAGTTCGGTAGCTATCAGCCAAGTAAGTGGAGAGTTATTCTCATCCAAAAAATATTGACATAGGTACGTTGATCGCTGGTTGTTGGACCTACGTTTATGTTTTGCCTGTTTGGGGTTGCTGCCTGAGTCATTCTCCGAATCGGAGGAACCGCCAGAAAGTGGCAACAAACAATGAATGACGCTGTATGGTGTCACTCCATAGTCGCCCAAGGTACGACTGTCGGAAAGGATGTTGCCATTATACGACAAGAGAAAACGGCATTTGTGATTTGTCAATATGCTGTAATTTTTAGAAAGACCTCTAATTGTAGTGTCTGTGTCAACTGAAACGGTTTGTGTCTTATTTGTTACAGGGTTTTCTATTAATATTTGGAACTTTTTGGGCCCCGGTGCGGCGCTACCCTCTCGTGTGGGCTGATGCTTATTTAAATAATTTATTATAATTTTATATATGATATCAATAATAATATAAATCAATAATAATATAGTATAATTTAATAATAATATAATAATATAATTTAGAGGTAATCGATCTAAGGTGCCTGGCGGTGCTGACACGGGCATTGCTTGATTGAGTCTCGATTCGCTGGGAGACGGTTTATTATCCTGAATAAATGGCTGTCCCGGTGCACGAGAGTTTAATGTGAAAAAATCATTATTCTGTTGCATTAAGAATTCATTTGGATTTGGTCGAAGCATGATGCGTTGTGGGGCTGTGTATAAGACATCACTCGTTAGCAATTTGTTATTTGATATATAATTATTGATCGGAGTCATTTTTTTACGATTTTCAACGGCAATCATCTCAGCCAATGCTTGCCGGGAAACATTAATCGAATCAAAATCTATATCGGCAGTATCTTTATATTTCTGATCGTAATGTGAATTCGGTTTCTCCGAGCCAAATATGCGATTTATATCCATTTCGTTTCGATCCTGATACTGACCGTAGTTAAGTACACCGTTGTTGTTTGCCTGTTGATTGATGTTGTGATCGTATGACTGATTATTATTGTTGTTATTCTTGATTGCGGCGTGGTTTTGAGAATTTAACTGGCAGAAACTTTCCAGCAGAGAATTCGACAAACCAACTGAATTCAAACTGTTCATAAATGATTTCTGATCTGAAAGCCGTGACAGGGGAGATGTAGAATTCAGTGTACTGTGGAATTCAGTAATATCATTACCAGCTGAGCTATTGAAAGCACTGAATAGGGGAAATTCGGATTTAGTATCCGATGATTCAGATTGTAATTGAATACTTTTCTTGATAAATTTGAAAGACGATTTATTTATCGGGTCAGCAATTTGAAATTGACCATTTGGAATATGATTATTATCTGTGATATTTGCAGGGGTCGAAATGGAATCACCTAGAACGACTACGGGATCCAAAGAATCACGATCTGGAATTGTCTGAGTTAATTTGATATACTCTTCTCGATTCGATGACAAAAAACAGGAATGAGCAATTATCAATTGATCTATCAGCCTATCAATATCATGGGATATAGGATTAAATTTTGATGAAAGTTTTAATTCAGAAAATATTTTGGAAAGCATATGGAACATATTTTGACGTAATTCCGCTGTTCGTTTATGAGAAACTAACATAGATTGTATTTCCTGTAATCTGGATTTAGCAATGATATTAGATAAATAAGTTTCTAATTGTTCAAATCTTGAACATTGTTCTGGCACTTCTGACACCAATGTGGTACCTGGTAATTTAGCGGCTTTTGACATTCGATTAGAAACAGGAACACTTTCATTAAAATATGTTATTGAATCCGCAAACTTTTCTTGCATATCACACAAATATAATAGTGAATTCTCCAACGCAATTAATATCACAAATTTCAATATATTTAAAGACAGTTCAATTTTTATACACAAATTAGAAATTTGATGGAAAAAGTTCATTTTTTTTGGAATATATAAACAAGCCAGGAAATCTTTTACAAAATTTATACATATAAGTAAACAAAGTTACAAAAAATACAAAATTATATCATTCGATAAAAAATAAACAGATTTTTAAAAATGTATAATTTAAAAAGCTTAACGATTTTACAAAGTTCGCGTAAGAATTTCAAATAGTCAATTACTAATAAATAAATGCAAAATAAACAAATTTAGGTTTTTATATTATTGTTAGGATTTGTTCCGTATTTCGCGAATTGTAATGGATGAGGGTGTTGGTCTATGAGAGCCAACACTAAAACTATTGGGAGCCGAATACAGTTTATCTTGATAATGATAACATGGCATCGAATTTGCTTTACTCTTCTGAGATTGATTAATAGAGCCTGATTGATAAGTAGAAGTATTAGCTGATCGCACGAATTTTGATTGACTGTTATTGTGTTCTGTTTGGTCCTTAGTCGCTGGTGACCGCGCATTTATATATATAATATAATATAATATAGTATAATAGGTATATAGATATTGTTAAGGCCGTGTAACGGCTCACTACAATGTCTATTTTATTTTTTAACGAATTTAACTATTTTGTTTCTAAGGTATTTTTTGATTACTTCTTTTCCTATTGTTATATTATTTTATGTTTAAGTTTCACCTTTTAGTCCAACAATTATAAGAAGTTCGTTCGATTTGTTGAGGTTCCCAGAATCTCAACTTGGTATATTTTATAAATAAATAAGACGATACTGGTTAGTAAAGTTGTGGGTATTGTATGAATGAGGGGCTTAAATTCTCATTGAATTAATTATTTAAATGAACGCCTCACCGAGTTAATTAAATTTGAACGGTTAAGTAGAGGAAATGGTCGACAAACACAGGATTGAATAATCAAGTTGCCGTATTAAGCAGCTAAATTAGGTAATTGAAATATTAACTTAAAATAAAATCAGACGAATTGTAGGCAATTGAATTGATACATTAATAGACTAAATTAAAAACTTCGGATATTAAAGTGGGTAAAAATCAGGGTTTTCATATTCATTTTGAATCCTTTCAGATTGACTTTGAATAAATTATTGGTTATAAAAAATAATAATTATTTTAAAAACATTACATAAGTTACTAAATATAATTTAATCCAAGATTTCTTCTGCTATGCAGCTGGGAATATATGAAGGCATATTCCTAAAACATTCATTGCAATCAGATGTATTTATCAGCAGGGACCTATTATAAATCAATTCCAATAACTTTTGTTCGGCATTAGGGCTATTTCTTTTAACAAATTCGTTCCATTTTGAAAACATATTTTCAATTAGATTTAGAAAAGGTGTATGGTGGCAAAAACCTCAAAGAAACACAAAATTCTCGACTAATTTTTTATGAAATGCCACATTATCTATTATAAAAACACATTACCCATATTTAAATTTCTCTTTCTTAATATAAGATCCCTTATGAATTTTTCAAAAGATTATAAGCAACAGGCTGACTTTTATAAATTAAAATTCCATTCTTATTCATTTCACAACAAACAGAAATGTTTCTTGATCGTAAAGATGGGTCTACCTTGATAGCTGGAGTGCATATAGCAGATATTCCCCTAGGTGACTTCATAGCAACATTTAAGTCAACTTCATTTATAAAAATAATGTTTCCTTAATTAACCTTCAGTGTTTCTTCTAATATGAAGTAAATAAACACGTTTTAAAGAGTACCTAAATCTTTGAAGTGCATTTCCAATAGTTGAGACCCAATTTAATTTCATGTTTTCATACTCTTTGTGAAATTAGAAGTGTTACAATAGAATCACCAACCATTAGTTTAATCTCTTCCTTTATTGGTGAGGTTAGTTTTGGTTTTCTATTTCCTTATCCTTTTTCAGATTCTATTTTGCCAGTTGCTTGATACTTTTAAATAATTTCATGAACAGAAAGCAGAGAATTACAATATTTACATATGAATTTGCAATCCTTTCGCGATCTGCTTGCGACATTTTGACATTTTTTCTCATAATTTGGATTAAAAATAATACTTATTCAAAATCAATATTCAAAGTCAATCTGAAAGGATTCAAAATGAATATGAAAACGATTTAACTATGGAGCAAAGATCTGATCGTATCGAATATATGAAATTAAGTCATTTAATAATAGATGGTTCAGAGCGAATTTTAGGCAATGGGTGATGAACAGACTTACACCATACTCAAATGGAGTGAATAACGACAAGATACGGTGTGCTGCATAGTGATTAATTATACTATTTCCAGGCGAAATATCCTAAACTCCGCTGTAGTTGACCATGAGATATAAAACAGACTGTTGCATTTTCTAAATTGAGATTACATTTGAAACTGAAAATAGAAATTTTAAATCATTTTATTAATTATATAGACTGACAAAAATAATATACCTATGTTGAAGAAACTGTTATTAGTGGCATACCATTTTCACATTTGTTTTTTTTTAAATTTTTAATTTCACTGACAAAAAATTATATTTAGTGGAACACCGTTAAATTCAAGTCTTTTTTCTAAAATTGTCGTAAAAAAGCCATTAACTGACCAGATTAATTGTCTTTCATTTATCATTTGTTTATTATAATTGACAAAAATAAGTTATTTAGTGCCTTTAGTTGATTTAAATTATACAAATAACCACAAAAAATAGACCTTTTCAAACATTTAAACTAATTATATCTAAATAACTGATAGTAAAAAATCCAAAATAATCCAAGTTAAAATATATTTTTAGGCTATCAATTGGTATGGCATTGGTTTTAGAAAAATGACACTGTTGTTCTTAGTTTTAACAACATGAGCAGCTGCTGGTTGAGCTGGCATTCTCTTCAAAGGGGTGAATGTTCCAGTTTCCTTTGCAAGTCTTTTAATTTCGTCATTTTTCTTTACTCTGTTAAGAAAATCTTCACGACATTTTGACTTTTTAACATGTTCAATTCTCACATTAATTTTCTTTGGAATAATTCGGTTTCTAAAAATTATTAAATATTTATAAAAAAGTATACAAATCTAATCTTACCCAACACGTTTATTAACAATAACACCCAATGCATGTTGAGTAACATTGTAAACTCTACCAGTTCTTCCATGGTAGCATTTGTGTGGCATACCCTTTTGAACTGAACCATCACCTTTGATATCAACATGATCTCCTCTTTTGTAAACGGTTAAAAAAGTAGAAGTTGGCAAAGTTCCATGTTTGCGGAAATCTTTGCTAAAAAGATATCTGGTTCCACGTCGATAACCTTTAGTATTAACCATTCTATTTAATAAAATGAACTATATTTCTTTAAATTTTAATTCTTACTTTTTTCAAAACTAATTATTTTAATTAAAACACAAAATTTAAACAACTTACCTTTATTTAATTTTAATAATTTTGGATTCAATTATTTTTATAATAAATTATATGCTTTAATATTTACTTTTGAATATCCTAATTTTTTTCAAAATCAAATTTTAGTTAAATAATTATGCTAGAAAGTTTACTAAATAGACAATAAAGATTACTATTATCAATTTAATTAAAATATTGGTAAACGGAACAAATACGAAGAAAATTACATATAATATAGTTCAACCTATTACTTTGTTTATAAATTCTGTTGAACTTAGTTAAATTAACCTTTAGAAACCGTATTTAAGGAAATTTTCTAAAAAATTATAACACTAGATTTACGAAACCCGTTAATTTGAAGGATTTTAAGTTTCACAATGAAAATTATGTTGATTTTGTTAATTTAATAATATCAATATATATTCTAATTAATTTCCGTTCGACAGCCTAAGTTTTATGTGATACATCTAAAAAATGTTTGCAATTTTGAGAGTAAATGTAGTTTTATCTGAATTTTAAAATTAATTTGAAAGTTTCGAGTTATTATCTGTGCTGAGTTTGAGTTGGTTAAAAGTTAAATTGTCGCCTTGTTTCTATAGCTGCCGTGGAAACACTTACTTTAATTAAACCATTTGATACCTGTGTTACACCAAAACTAAAATTTGAATTAAGTTGTTTTACTAAAGTAGTAATACATAACAAGGAAAGAGTACTAAGTCGAATTAAAATCAAAAGTAAAAACGAATAAACCCATAAAATAAATTAAAAATATAACTCAGAAGAATAAAATAAAATTTTGTCAAATGATGGAAATACAACACGAAATTAAAAAAATATTTCAAATAAAAATAACATGTGAAACAAGTTTAACTCCGCCATACCGGTAGTGAAGAATAGAAAGAAATGTAATCTTTCCATAGAAAATTGAAAATATAAAATATAGTCTTGTACCAACTTTTAAACTATTTTTTGAAACATTATTTTTGAAGCCAGCAATATTTTCTTTTCTTTGTTTAGCTATTCATTATTGGTTCTATTTTATTCTGGTTTCGTGAATTATATCGATTCACTTTAATAATATATTTTCACAATTCACACAAATCTAAATTTCAAATTTATTAATACATTATATTTATTAAGAAATTGACAATGGATCAGTAAAGATATTAAAAACGTNATATACGAGAATATGTCAGAAACTTCATCAGAATCGACTATTGCATTTCAAGAAATTCATAGATGAATGCTCTTCAATACATGGACGAACAAGAGATTCGGTAGATCCCGAGTAGGCAATAGAATTTATAACAATATACCAACAAATCGAGGTTTCAATATCCAAAGATGAGCTAATCCATTTACAATAATATATCTTCATTGACTATTCAAATAGAAAAGTTGCCATATAATCCATTTTTGAACCCCATCGAAAGTGTTGAGCAAAATTAAAAATGGGGAAAGGACTAAAGTTTCTTCGGCTGATGGATTTACCAGACAGATTTACCTTCAATAAATGATTTACTGCAATATTCCAAGCAGTTAACGAGGAACTTCGAAAACCAGATCATAATAATTTCAAATAATCATATTAAAGATTCTTCCCTAAATACTTGATATTTTAGGTGAACTATGAAAAATTTAATATATATTATAATAAATAAATAAATATCTTACTTCTTTATTCATTATTTTAAAAAAAATCTTAAAATTAACTAAAATCCAAAACAAAGTTCATTTGACATAGCTAAATGAATGTCTCATTTATGATAATCAAATGCGCTTTGGTGTAAATCCATCTCGAAGAATCTATAAGGAAACTGCAGAAAAAATGAAAAATATTGTCATGGATTACCATAATCGACCAATATTGGATTATATGCATAGAATTTGCATTACTTGAGTCTTCAAGTTTTATATTAAACATTTCCGAGTATCTGTATCTATATATATTTTACATTATAACTTTGTTAATTTTATTCCATATATAAATTTTCAATTTATATAATAAATCGCTGTTTTGATGGTCGCTATTTTTAACCACTCGTTATTTTGTGATCGCGGTTTTGATGATCGCTGTTTTGTGATCCTATTATTAACGTACACCATGAGATGAAGTATAAATTAGTATTGTAGTGAATCTGACCTCAACATTAATTAAAATATCAACTTAATAATTAACTTTAAATATTATTAAATTAATAGAATTAAAATTATTGTTTTAATATTCTTTTCATTCATAAAAAACGATATTAAAAAATTCATGCATCATTCGACATCTCAAACGTTAAATCTCATCAGAAGAAATAAAGCAAATATGCCAAACATTCAAGAAGAGGAAGCCTTCGTTTTCCAAGCTGTGATCTCTCTGTTGATAAGCTTGATCATCAATACCTTCCATTCAACTCAATAAATTTTACTTAGAATACTTAATCTCAATTCTAGCGATTCTCCTAGTAAAGTTCGCTACGTGAATCGGACTGACCCATCCATTTTCGGAGTTAATTAACAAATTTATTCCAAAAAATGATTCAAATACTTTCACATCTTACGATACTGGAGTCTACATGTCCAAATGCAAGATAATCAACAATCTCAGTACAATCTACAGATCAAGTGACCGTGCTTTCGAGGGAAAATTGACTGCTGGAGAAAATATTTCCAAAATCGCTTTTAATGTCGTTTACAATAAAATATTTATTCAAATAAGTTTCATGTCTCTGCAAGTATAAATTACTATACTATAAATAACTGTGAATTGCTAAAAATTACAATAAATTACTATAAGTACAATTACTATAAACATTTTTCAATTATTAATCATAAACTGTTCATTTTCAAATAGATGTCTTTTAAAATTCTATAATTAATTTACTATAATTAAACAAAACACATTAATAAATTTTCATATAAAATTAATTATATCCTCTCCATGCAAAAGATGCAACTATACCAAGCTTTTCTAAATTTGCAGATTTGACTGTTCTATTAGCATCTGGTGGTTTTCCAACGCTGAACTTGCTCAAACGGCGAACCTAAAATACATGTTGTAAATTATACAAAATACAACATAAAATACTCTATAATATAGAGTCTATATGATTAATTTTTTTATTATTTATTATCATTTTACGAAACAAATACAATTACATACTAAAGAATCCATGTCTTCCCTTTTAAACTTTTTATTATCTATTCCAAACGGATTTTTATCAGGTTGCCGCCTAATCGGGATATAATATAATCTATCAACGACTTGCTTGATCTCATAAGCTGTTAATTTCTGATAACCCATGCCAAATTCTGGATGTACAATTGTTCCCCAAGGTAATTTGGCTGACTTTGGCCTCACTCCCGAACGAATCACTGGCATTCTAAATCTATATTCCGTATTATCACCCATAAACTAGTTTGAAAAGTAAAACGAATGTATCCAGGAAGTGACGAGAAAAACTTTTATTTGATTAATTTAACAAATTTAGTTTTCTAATATTTTAATATTAAATATATAGTTATTATTTATTGTAAGATTATTTAGCGATCACAATTTTTCTAAAATATTTTTTTTGACTTAATAAATAAATCAAAATAATTTTTATTTTAAATTAATAATCTAGAGAATTTTATTAATATTTTCTGTTATTGCATAAAAATTGATACAAAATAACTTCTTAAATTGTTATTAATATACTTTTGTTTTAGTAATACATATATGTTCTTAAAACTTTTAGCACAAGTTAGAAATAACTTACTTAAAATTGGTGTACTTTCAAACTTCTATATAGTGAACATTATATCTTAATTTGTGAACTATAAATGAAGAATTCAGATCCAGAAAATATTCCTTCAAAAGTTTATGTGATAGGTAATGTATCTTTTTGATAAATTTCTAATTATATTTTGAAATGTAAAATATGTAAAAAGCGTTTAATTTATTATTAATTTAATGTATATATAATATACATAATAGTACATAATAGTAAAAATAAATAATATGATCAATTTATGATATTTGCTTTTCATTTTCATAAAAGTATGGATCAACAAATTCAAAGTTTATTGATTTCGAGACATGAAAATAAGGAGAAACGAAATTGAAAATATTTGGTCAATGGTGAAACATGTAAAACATCCTACAAATTGAAGCTTTACTAATGATATTTTGTGTTGCAAATTTTTTATATGATTTCTTAAGTTTTATATTGGTTCATGATTATATACGATGCCAGCTAAGACACACAGAAAAACTTTAAGAAAATTTGTATAATAGCAATTTAATTATGTTAACATTAATTTTCGGTAGGGATATCAATGCGGGTACCCAATCCGGTGAGATCCGTTGCAGAATTTATCGGATCGGATTCTTCGGATCTTAATCGATTTTTTTAATAATTTTGAGGGGAATTTGACATATTTTCAACGTTCGGAAGCATAAAAAATTTGAGTTTCTCGCTCTAGTCTAGTCCTCTCTCTGAACACTCATATGAGTGTTCAACGTGTTTAAGTGTATAAGTGCATAGTCACGTATTTCAGTTCGAGATTGAGCTATTTGCGAAATTAAATTGGAAAAATTTCGATTTTGAGGTGAAAATAATAATACGCAATCTAATCAATCTATTCTTTTAACTTGATAACTTAATTTGTGAATCAATTAATTTTAAAACGAAAGTTACAGGATATGTCTAAATTCTAAAAATCAACAATTTCAGATGTTTTCAAAGTTTTTAAGGATGGACATGACAGCTGATCAGCTACTTGCTATTTCGCAGTTCTAAGTGCCGATGGTGTTACGAAAAAGCCTTGCCAGGCTGTGATCAGTCGAGGCTACCAAAAAACGACTTCAAGTCTCTGGAAACACATCATATCTGTATACAAAACAACGAAAGAGCAAGTAGAGCATTCGAATCCATCAGAGTTCCTCCCAAAGGACGAGGAGACCAAGAAAACGCTTCAAACATCAATCAAGGCTTTTGGATATGAGAAAATAGATAATAGTCTTAAAGAATCTATCGCGCGCTTGACTTCAATATCTTGTATGTCCTTTAAATCAATCGCAGAGTCCGAAGATGTCCACAGATGGACTCGGATGGAAGGAAAAGAAGTTCAGTTCTCTGACTGTCAGAGATATAGTGATAATCTACGCCGAGAAGAAAGATCCGATACGGGTAACCGATCCAAGCATAAAATCTGCTCGGATACCCGAAGTTCCAATTTCATCGGATTTTGACATCCCTAAATTTTCGGATGCAACGACTTTATCAACAAAGCCTCATAGATTAAATGTTCCCAAACTTTAATAAAATGTTAATATCAGATATGTCTATTTTATTCATCAAACCATTATTCACTAATATTGGTCGATATTTTTAGTCAACAATGTTTACGAGGTCGAATACAGAGATGACATTACACCCATTACATGTCAATTTATAAATGAGTTTAGAACACAATTCAACAGGAGTTTTAGACTTATTAATAAACATATTGTGTACAGTGACGATATTTAGACTGTAATTTTGTTTAAATATTGGGATTGTATATTAAATTTATATTATGTTATTTGGAAATATCGTGTGAAATTTAATGAATATTAATGAAAATGTTACCGGCGACCACACCGATCTCGCCGCTCTGGCGCGATCACAGCAAAGGTAGAAAATGGTCGAATCTTTGTCAAATAATATTCAATATTCAATTTATCCAGTGATAAAGAAATTTTTGGAAGAAAAGAAGAAAATGCAAAGTACTGGCTTGTATATACTGAAGAATTTTTGACGATATGTTATTTGTATTAATAATCTCGCTTCAACTAATTATATTCCCTTCAAATAGTAATAAAATTGCATGTTCTTATTTCAAAATTCTTAAATAAATATGATAATACAATATCCTCTAACATGAGCATACTTATTTTTTATTAAAATATTAAGAAAGTCATTCATTTTTTCGCAAATAATCCACAGTCAATTTTTTCTACAATCATTCTAAATTTAATTAATTTTTAAAAACTTTAATTTCATTTTTAGTATACAAATGTGAAAATTTGCCAGATTTAAGAACAGAAAAAGAAAAAAAAAGTAAAGTTTATTTATAAAATTTATATTATTCATTTATCTGATTTAGAAAATAAAAAATCACTATGGCAAGTCATATTTCCAGACGCTAAAGAATCTTTAGCAAGCAACCTTGAAGAGGGATCAACCGAAGTTTGTTGGATGGTTGAAAGTTTCTTGTTATTTCTATTTTCTATTATTATCTAAATTAAAGTAAATGTTTAAGGACAATTAAGAGTTCTTCTAATTCATTTTCAATTTCTGTTATTGATGATAAATCCCGTAAAGCTGGTACTGTCTCAATAAGTTTAAATGACATTCTCATTGGAGACAGAGAAATCCTCAAACCTGGTAAAAAATTTGAAGGAGCTCGGGAGGCTTATCGAAATATGCAACCGATTCAAACTGCAAAATTAAATTTTAAAAATATTATCATTAGTTTTTGGATGTGGGCTTTAGAATTTCGAGAGCAAAAGAAAGAGAGTTCAAATTTGGCGAAATTAAAAACCTTTTCAAAGTTTGTTATTATTGAATAATTAAATAAATAAGAAACCCCAGAAGAACTCTATCAGATTCGTTTCTCCTGCAGGATTAATAAAATGATTATGAAAAGAAATCAAAGTCATTTAGAATTAGGATTAGAATTGCAAAATACGAATGATAGTAGAAGGTCGCCGGAAAAATTCTCCCCAATTCATGTTTTTCCATTAAGAAATCAATCACTTTGAAAAACATTAAGATTGAATTAATTTGAGCAACGTTCCAAAGATTTACTTATACATGTTATAATTTTTGTTCATTTGAACAATTTATTTATTAATTCATAAATTTTTCAATAAGAGCATGAGAAAAAATACAGTTCAAAACTGAAACCAAATCCAGTAACATGAAATGTTTAGAAAACCAAACCCGCCGTATTGGGACAGACAAATAGTGAGAAAAGTTGAAACATCTAGGGAAACTGTTGAATATGATAAAACACAGAAGTACCAAAATATGCAATACAATAGTAATATATTGTGAGGGGATATATCAATAATTCCCTCTCCTTTTTAAAGTTTTTACCCCAAAAAATATTTTCTTTTTTTATTTCACAGATATTTTCTCGGCAGATTACAAAGATTTACAATTCATTCGATTCGCAATAACTATAAATCTCTAACAACCATTTACCAGAAAAATAAATCAATAAAAAATTATAAAATCAAAATGTGTAATTTTTATTTTTATAGATCTCCTGTATGGATTTTAAAGATTTATAGTTCATTCGATTTGTAACAATCTCCACTACAAATTACTACGATCGATTAACAGAATAAGAAAAAATGAATAAATATAAAAAAATGAACAATTAATTTTTATTCTTATCAATATCCTTTGTCGATTTTGGCAAATAAATTTGTCAAATAATGATTTAATTCATTCGACTACTATTAATTCTTTCTGAATTTATATCAATAACTATTTTCAAATACCTTTTTTTACAAAAAATTAATTTTAAGACATTTCGCTTTGTTGCATAGTATTAGGTAATGAATGGATGAATTCTATACGTCTTTTTTCAGATGCCATCAGATACTTCGAAAAATAAACAAAACCTCCACCGCCTAAAAATAATAATAACTATTATTATTATTATTATTATTATTATTATTATTATTATTATTATTATTATTATTATTATTATTATTATTATTATTATTATTATTATTATTATTATTATTATTATTATTATTATTATTATTATTATTGTTAATGTTTGTTGATGGGACTAAATATTGATCTGACTCTTCGTGTTCACAGAGTAAATCAATACAACTTCAATCCCAACAACATAACTTTATCGGTAACAAAATTGAATACACTGTAAAGCTTTATAAAAAATATGATTTACTGATTTCTAAATATGGTATAAAAAAGAAAAGGATAAGAAATAGAAGATTTATCTTTGTTTTAAAAAAAGATTTAAATCATTTAAAATGTAGCAACTTTTAAAATTTCTTTTCTAGGTCTGCCACAAATCTTTTCAAAAATTCCAACATTCCTATTTTTATTCCTCAAATTAAAAAAACGGATAATTCCTACACAAATCCATTTGAATCTGAATGTGAGGTTACAAAAGGAAACAAACCAACGAACCCATTTGAAGATTCAGACAATTTCGATGGAGAACTAATAGGTAGAATAAACCCAGTTATTTTAAAACCTTTTGATGTGACTGTAGATAAAGTCGGAAACTCCACATTCACAAATACAGAACTTCCTAAATTTAGAAACTCAATTTGGCTTCCACCGAATACAAATGACGGCTACTCTAATCCATTCGCGATTTTACACCGGTCTTCGTCATTACCGGGACTGGATGAGCACTCAAAACGTATCTTTATTAATTACACATAATTATATTTTCTTTTAAGAACTGTATCATGAGATGAATGCCGATATTGAAGCATTCAAAAAAAATGTCATGGAACAGAAGTTATCATTTGGAATATCAGAACATGACTTACAGAATTTAAATTCGCTAAATGAAATATACGAAATCAGAAAAACAGGTTGATATTCAATTTTTTCCTTCTAGCCCCGAGATATTAATTAAATAAATAAATATAGTATTCATTTGCCGTTCTTTTCGCAGGATGAATGGCCATTGAATTGGTTAGGATTAGAATTAAGATTGAACATTATATAAGTCAATTCATTCATAAAATATATCACACAATTTTAAATTTGCAGAAAATATATAAAAATATAAATTTAATCACCTCTTAAAATAGTATTAAAATTAAATATGAGCTATTATATAAAACTAGCTTTATTACTGGGCTTCGCCGCCCGGCATAGATTCAAACTCATTCTTCATATATTTATACACCAAAGCGCATAAATTATGGTACGCTTAACGATAAATTAAGGTTTAGTAAAACACATAATTTATTTATATATAGGAAAAATAAACACTCTTACTTTAAATAGTGAACAAAATATTAAGGACATAAGCATAAATTACGGGCATTTACTATGAAAAGGCAAAAATATAGGGTTAGGGAAATAATTTAACCTTTGAAATATGGTTCAGATTATTCATTATTCCAAAAACTATATTATTTCTGCATCCCAAAAATTATTTGGGTGAGCAAAATAAAATGCAAATACACATTTACTACTCATAACAACCCTGTAATAAAACACGGATGGACAAAATTTATGGGCAGTAATCATTTATTATTGGAATTTTTGATTATAAAGATATACAATATGAGGATTTTTCTAGCGTTTAATCACAATCCAACTTACCACAATTTAAATTATATATTATTAAAAAAATTCCAACTAAAGAATTTTCGAAATTTGAAAAATTATGATAGATTACGGGAAATTAATTTTTTAATACTCGAAAATTGAAGATAGTTCGAAGTTACAGAAGAACAAATTTACTGCGATCACATAAAATTTCAAGGGTTTTTACTAATTTATGGAGTGATGACCGAAAGAAATAAATGCCTTGAATAAAGGTATAGTGATAATAATATTGAGAGTAATAATAAAAATAAATAATGATAATGGTTCATGATTGTATACGATGCCAGCTAAGACACACAGAAAAACTTTAAGAAAATTTGTATAATAGCAATTTAATTATGTGAACATTAATTTTCGGTAGGGATATCAATGCGGGTACCCAATCCGGTGAGATCCGTTGCAGAATTTATCGGATCGGATTCTTCGGATCTTAATCGATTTTTTTAATAATTTTGAGGGGAATTTGACATATTTTCAACGTTCGGAAGCATAAAAAATTTGAGTTTCTCGCTCTAGTCTAGTCCTCTCTCTGAACACTCATATGAGTGTTCAACGTGTTTAAGTGTATAAGTGCATAGTCACGTATTTCAGTTCGAGATTGAGCTATTAGTGAAAGTAAATTGGAAAAATTTCGATTTTGAGGTGAAAATAATAATATGCAATCTAATCAATCTATTCTTTTAACTTGATAACTTAATTTGTGAATCAATTAATTTTAAAACGAAAGTTACAGGATATGTCTAAATTCTAAAAATCAACAATTTCAGATGTTTTCAAAGTTTTTAAGGATGGACATGACAGCTGATCAGCTACTTGCTATTTCGCAGTTCTAAGTGCCGATGGTGTTACGAAAAAGACTTGTCAGGCTCCGATCAGTCGAGGCTACCAAAAAACTACTTCAAGTCTCTGGAAACAATAATAATAATGATAATAATAATAATAATAATAATAATAATAATAATAATAATAATAATAATAATAATAATAATAATAATAATAATAATAATAATAATAATAATAATAATAATAATAATAATAATAGTAATAATAAAAATAAATAGATTAAAGTTCATAAAATAATATTATGATAGAAATATATCTATAAATTAAAAATAAAATATAACAAATTTTTATTTAGTCGCTAATATGTTTTAATAACTAATGAAGAGTCTGTTGAACTTTAACTTGAAAATTTATCTATGTTAAATGCAATACAAATTTTTGTACAATATTTTCAATGATTTGATATTTAGGGCCAAAAAATTCTGAAATGATTAGGGCTATGGATGAGGAATTTTTCACATTATTAAATGGTTTGCAAATTTCATACATTTATATTAAAATCGTTTTCAAGACTTGAGAAGACAGTTTGCAAACAATATTATCAAAATAAAGTCGCTTGAAATGGAAAATAAAGAGTTGACAGATGAATTGAGTGATTTGCGGAAAAGATTTTATACAATAAAGACTAAACTTATTGAAAATGGGATGAGCAATTTTCTGCAAGATAATTAGACGCGAAACCCGATGAAAAATTCACTTAGTTACATTTTGAATCATTTTTATATTAAACTGTCAAATTTTTCTATTTTTAATATGTATAATATAATTATTTATAATCCGTTTTTCTTAGCGAGAATTTATTTGAAATAAATAATTGTGTTTTTTGAGATTTATTTTTTTGTAAATATTTATTTATTTGTTTCTAATAATTATCATTGAAAACATTGTAGTAATGATTTTAAACGATATTAAAATTTAATGAGTTTAAAGTAAAAAAAATGAAATGAGGAAAAATCACCAAGTAAAACAATTAATAAAACAATGAAAAAACACTAATCAGTCTCACAAGTTACACATTGATTGCAGAAAAATAGAGATGACGACCCAAAGAAAGTAGTGGCAGACCCAATCAGGTGAAAAAAGAGAAAAATCGGTTAAAATTAATTAAGAAAAAGAAATAAAAACAAAAAATCTGAATTTCTTATTTTGACAAAATCAGTTGACAGTATCAATCGAGATAAAATAAAAAAAATTTTACCCATTTATAAACCTATTATAAACATTATACTATCAGTTGATAATCCGAAAGTTTCACGCAATTATTAATACGTTTACGATTTCAAACCCTCTAAGTAATGACGACATTTTGTTGGACTCAACAACCCAAGGGTTTTATAATTTATTTAAATGCGTCGAATATATAAAAACACACTGCGCAAAGTTCAATTAAAATCCACGATTATATATCAATTAAAACAAAGTAATCAAGACAAAATTAGGAAAATAGTAAAATATTTAAATAAAATGAAAAACGCGAGAAGTTGGAAGCATCTACACCAGTGGTGCCCAACCTTTTTATCAAGTGGGCAACTATTTAAATGAAAAAGTCTTTGCGGGCACATTTTTGAAAAATTAGTTAATAGAAAAATGATCTTATAACAATCTTTTTATTAGGAAACATGCATTTGTATTAAAAATTTATTTAGAAAAACACCCACGGGCATTTGAAAAAGTCTCCACGGGCACTTTTTTGCCCGCGGGCACTAGGTTGGGCACCACTGATCTACACAATATGAATAAGATTAATAAAATTCTAATAATTTGAGGGGTTTTTGATAAAAATCCACCATTTTGAATTTGAAATCCATGATGGAGAAGGAATGATAAAGAAAAAAGAGCATACAATTATGGTTGCATTAATATACGGTATACCATAATTAGACATCAATATTATGAGGAAGTTGATAGATTCTTAAAGATTTAATAAGAAATTTTGTTAAATTCAAAATATATTTTTATTGAAAAATATTTTAAAAAGAAGACTGAAATTTATCATTCTTAAAAAATATTTTAAAAAGAAAATTGAAATTTGTTTAAATAACAAAAATAAGAAAGACAAGTTTTTGAGTGTAAAATTTATTGAATAAAATTTATGGAATTATTTAGTAATTTGCAAACAGATATTAATGTTGTAACGGATGAGAATCCTAATATGGTGGCAGCGGTAAACACCGAAAGATTATTGCCAAAGGTGTTCTGTCAAGATGATGACTTGGAAAAATTCATTAGAAGATGCGAGATTTATTTCGATGCTAAAGACATCAATAAAAAAGAACAGGAAAGATTGACTACATGCATGATCGACGAGGATCTATTGGAGAATTATGCGAAGACAGTTAAAAAAGCAGAAGGATTTCAAGTCAGGTTACTAATGGCATTTGATTACGAAAGAGACGTAATAAAGTACATGGAAAGTTTATTGAATTATAAAAGAAGAGGCGAAGATATTGAAACATATTTTAAAAAAGTGGAGAACCTTGTGTTGGGCTGAGTCGAAGGGTATCTAAGAAATTAGGTTAAGCATAACTAAATTAAAATAAAAATAAAATAAACAAATTTACGAATAAAATAGAATAGGATATAAGAAAAAACAATAATTAGAAAATAAGAATTAAAACAAAAAATATAAAAATAAGAAAAATTAAAATAGGACAATAGAATGACGAAAAATAACGTAAAATGTAGTAAATAATAAGGAAATTAAAGAAAATAAATAAAAACACAATAAAAATAAAGAAAATAGGAAGAAATAACTCAAAAACAAGAAAAATAAATTAAAGTAATAAAATTAAGCGGTACTCAATTCTGATTGGTTCGCGTAAACAAAAAATTAATATATAAGCAGGCATTAAAATCATAATGATTACCGTTAATCCAACAACTTCAATAGGTAAGTAAATTTTAAAATTTCTATGACCGTTAATCCAACAACTTCAATAGATAAATTTTCCGAAGAAACAGCAACTCACAGTTAAAACAACCAACTTTACAGGTAGCAAATCACAGCAACTTACAAGGACTAATCCAGGATCCAAGAAACTTCAGCAAAGCAACAGTTGAATCTATTCAATATTCGAGTATTAATTAATTCGACCCAGTACTTTTTCGACTCAGCCTATACACTCATACCAAACACTCGGTAAGGAACTTTGAATTTTATATTTAGAACTTTTAAGTAATAATTATGTATATGTATGAACTAATTATATTTTTAATTTAAAAGAACTTGTTTTTTCCTTTCGTTTGATTCACAATAATTTGCTTAATTAAATGATTTAGTTATTTAACCACTAACAATAAATGATTTACTCTGAATTATTGATTTTAATGAATTGTCGATTTTTATGAATTATTATTTGATGCTTTTAAAATTTTGGAGAAACGTGGCGTTGAGATACTCCATGTCATGGTGTGAGGTGCCTTCGGGAGCTCAGCCGGTGGACATGGGGTTTTTCAATCACGCAGCTGATTCGGGCCGTAATGTGGGGGCTTCCTCACGGGTCCGTCGCTGAAGGTGCGACTAAACTCTATGGAAAGACGATTTCAGATAATGGGTAGTCATACAGTGATTGAAAGCATAGATGTATAAATAAATGAATAGGAGAAGTTTTGTATATTCGCACAGTGATTGAGGGCGACACACTATCGATTCTTAGGAGCATAGTTGTGAACTTTATAACATCTCGAATTGTTTAGAACACCTATAATACTCTTCCTTAAATCCGTCTAAAAATTTGATGTCATCACATGGCATACATCACCTGAAGGCATAAGTCTACGAAAAATAAATCCTGCGACTTTCAGCTTCCAGCACTCCGTGAACATAGTCTATCATACATTTTTTTTGTTATCTGTAGTGCACTCTCACGTCGATAAATCCGTCAATATTGTATATTACAATGAATTCCAAAAATTTACTAATTCAAAAAATATAAAAATACAAACTACCATGAAAGCCAATTTAATAGAATTTATTTTCCACAAAGTAAAACAGTTCAATATCACATCGAACGAATATGTCTGAGGCATAATTACGGAAAATTAAGGCTAGTTCGTCCGAAGTAGAGAATTCCAAGCTGAATAAAGCACCGTGAGTAGTTGAATGTAGCTTGCCTTCGTTATCTTCCATTGATCCTCGAGATATCTAGTAAAAATCCAACTATTGATGCTGACGATGAGGGAAGTCCGTATTGAGAAACATCAGCAGGGGTAATAGAAAATCTCCATAACCGATCATATGGTGAGAATCAGATGACATACGAATAATGAAATGTTAGTAAAAATAACATCAGATGAGATAAAATATCAAATTCAGTTCTGAGTAATGATTGACAGCACGCAGATTCGCAGTGATACGGCAGAACAGAATACACACGCATGCATGCACAGACACATATTGTAAATTCTAGACTGAGAATACCAGTCAGTGACTATGATCAAGTATAGGTGTGTGAGAACAAATTTTCATGCGTCACATGTATTAGGATTGTTGCAGTGTCTAATCGCAGTATGTAGATTCACAATGAATATTAATCATGGAAAATCATACCTGGCGCGTCAGATGTATTTTTCATTCACTAAATCAAATCACTAACAGCCAATAGATTTCCCACCAGTCGGGGATAACAGACAGTAGTAGAACAGACATTTTGAGTCCACTTGGTTGGATTTATTTATTTTTAACAAATCCCTATTTATCATAAATAAATAATCGAAAATTAATTGACCTATTTACCTATAGATATGCACATCGAACTATTTGTTTTAAATAATCCTGTAATCTAATTCGAACTCCTTAAATGCTATCTACCATTTTTCAAGCAAATTAACTATATACTAATTTCATCAACACATAATTTTCATTATCGGTGGTAATACCTTACCTTCATTAAGTAAAATTTTGCATGACCGATCTATTTTCTTGTAAATAATGACCCAAAGTGAGCAAAGATCCATAGCGTAGAGGGATTTCTTCGGGCTAATAAACCTGTTTTATCTGGTGGAACTATCTATGACCGTTAACGAATAATTGTGACCGGATGATGACGTTTCTAATTTGACTTAGTTTATTTTTACTTCTATCTTTTCTTCACAGCTACCCAAGATGTTACCCAATTCCAAAAACGTTCTCAGACCTTGCTTTTCTTGTTCAGACAAGAATGCAATAATCAAAGACCTACAGACTCAAATCGGACGGTATAAAAGAAAGATAGACGAGTTGGAGGGGACATGGTTTAGTCCCACTCAGATGAAAGAGACTCAGAAGAAATTATACCGCAGCGAGCATTGTCGTGATGCTCTAATTTCCGAGAGTCGGGCGCAGAGAAGCTTGATAAAAGAGCAGTCGGAGGCGCTGCATAAATTGTATGTACAAGCAGCAACCACTAGGAAAATTGCAAAGATCCTATTAGTGAAGCCGATAATCTTTTCCCAGTGCACCACGATACCTCTGTCAGGTCTTCATCTCCGTTCAGGAAGTCTTGCCGTGAGTGCGTGGAGACCGAGCTTTCTCCCAGAGGTCCAGATATTGTATTCACCGGGACTAGTAAAGTCCAGTCAAACATCGCGTCTTCATCTACCGTGCAAACACCAGCAGCTTCAAAACCTAAACGTCGACAGCTGTCACGCGCCGAACGTAAACGAAAACAACGAGAGCGGGCCTCCGTCAAGCAAATTATACCATCGACCGTCACCCCAGTCGACAGTAACAGCAATCCAACCGTGGTCGATCTAACAACCGGGATCTCCGGGCGAGTCATCTCCGCCGCCGGGGTAACATGGGAAGAAAATGCCTCCGAATTCTTTGATTTAGACGAGTTACTCGCCGACTCGGAGTGGGAAAAATGAGAACTTCCCCGTAAAATGGCCTCATCTTCAGGGAGACCGGAAACCAACTAACATCGTTTTCTGTTCTTGTGTCTTTTTCTTATTTTTGTAAAGCTTGTTGTATGAATTATCAATGTATCTGTATAGTAATTCTAAGAATAAACAATTTCTCGTATATTTATGCGTTTTGTTTTTATCTTAAGAAAGTTAGCATTAAATTGGTAAATAGCATTGAAAGTCTTTGAGATCCAAGGAGCATTAGTCAGTTAGCAACCCAGCTAGAAACATTCCGATGGGGCGACAGAATGAATAGACGTAAGTCCTTCTATCGGCAGTCAGGGGTAGGAAGTCGAGGCCTCAGTAAGGAGTAGTCCGAAGGTGGTGGCTCACCTGCTTACTGGCGTCTCGCCGGCATAGCACAGTTCCAACGTGAAGTGATTCACGTGTGCTATGTTGGAGTGTAGGTTATGTACGGGTCCTGCTCGAGGGTGACAAAATAATGGCGAGCGCAATCGAAGTGGGCATTCATCCTCTAGACTAGAAGTTGAATTAAGGGTGGGCATCCGAGTAGTACCCCAACACTTGTCAACAGGTTGTTTGAGAATAAAGAATTCGCCAAAGAGAAAATAACAGCATAGATGTTGATAGTATGTGCTGAGAATAAAGAAGTTGAGAAGGAAGTAATATTGCGGAAGATAAAAAGCACAGAGGAAATAAAGGAAACATTAATTCTGATGGATAAAGTGAACAAACAGAGAGATTTGATAAACGCTATGAAAAGTTATGTAAGAGTGGTCTATCAGTATCCACAGAGAAGAGGACAGTACAAGCAGAAAGATGAAAGACAAGAAGGCAGGTGACGAGAAGAACCAGAGTGCTGGATATGCCACAAAATAAGCCACACTTAAATAGACTGTCTAGTAAGAAGTAAGATAGAGTGCAGGAGGTGTCACAGAAGCGGACATATAAGTAGGAATTGTCCAGATAAAAAAGTGCCAAGATGTTTTGGTTGTGGGAAAGAAGGTCATATAAGAAGGTTATGTCAAGAAATAAGGTGTAAAAGATGCAACAGAAATGGTCATAGATCTGAAGAATGTTATACAAAGTCGAGTTACAAGAAAACGATAGAGAAACAAAGATCGACAGGAAACAGATACAGCCGGATTAATGGAATCGTGAGTAGAGACAAATGAAGATAAATTTGTACGAAAACGGGATTATACGGAAATGCAACTCCCCATGGAACACGCCGTTAATCTGCGTATGGAAAAAAGAGTAAAAAGATATTAGGCTATGCTTGGATTTCAGACAGCTGAATGCCGTAACAGAGAGGCAGGCATTCCCAATGCCAAACATAGACGAGATGTTAGATGTGTTAGGAGGGTCCGTTTATTTTAGCTCAACTGATCTTGGTAATGCATATTACCAAGTGGAGTTAGACGAAGAATCGCAAGAGAAAACAGCATTCTCAACAAAGAAAAGGCAATACTGTTTCAATAGAATGCCGTTCGGAATTGCTGCAGCACCAGGTACGTTATAGGAAATGATGACAAAAGTAATAGGCAAAATAAATGGAGCAATGGTGTATTTGGATGACATTCTGATTTATTCGAATAGTAAAGAAAAACATTATGCAATACTCAGTGAAGTATTATAAGCGATCGAAGAAGCAGAATAACCCAGAAAAGTGTCATATAAAAAAGAAAGAAATCAGATTCTTAGGACACATAATCAGCAAAGAAGGAGTACAGACAGATTCTTCTAAGATTCAGGCTATACAAACCTTTTGAAGCCAAGTTTGCGTAAAGAAACTTCGAAGCTTTCTAAGCATTTGCAATTATTATAGAAGATTCATCAGTGAGTATGCAAAGAAAGCAAGGACGTTAGAACAATTATGTATCGGTCCGAGTAACAAAAAACTGGAATGGACTGAAGGAACAAATAACGTATTCGAGGGATTGAAGTTAACACTCACAACGGCACTGATCCTTTGCTTTCCGAATCTGAGAAAGGAGTTCATTTTAGATAGTGATGCAAGTTTTGATACCATTGGAGCAGTGCTTTCACAAAGAGATAAAGATAGAAAGGTGAGAGTAATTGCGTATGGGTCACACTCGATGAAGAGCCATGAAAAAATATATTGCATTACAAGGAGAGAACTATTGGCGGTATACTATTTTTGTATTCATTTTAAGGACTATCTCTACGGAAGGAGATTCACGCTAAGAACAGATCACAAGGCGATCACGTTTATGATGACAACCAAGAAGCCAATTACTTCACAATTCCAAACCTAGATCAATTATTTAAGCAGTTTGGATATAATCGTTGAATATAGAAAGGGTGTTAATCACCAAAATGCAGACATGGTGTCTAGAACTAAATGTGAAACGTGTGTTCAATGTCAAATAACTCATGAAGAAGCTAAGAAAGGAAAAATAAAAACTAGATTACTAGACTCGATCAGAGAAGAAGGTAGAAGCACCAATCAACAAAAAAATTTGAAAGAAGAATTACGAAAGAAAACGATAATACCTGAAAACGAGATATAAGAAACCATAAAGGAAATACATAGACTATTGTGTCATGTTGAAGTCGAGAAGATAGCCGATTATATGAAAGATAGATATATTGGGAAAAACCTGTGGAGTTAGATTCAGGAAACTATTCGAAGTTGTGAGACTTGTCAAAAAACCAAGACTATAACAATTACAACGAAGGAACCAGTAAAAGAACTAGAATTAACCGAAATGTTTGAAATGATATTCGTGGTTATATGTGGACTAATGCAAGAAACAAAAGGACGTAAGAAGTATATATTGGGTATAATAGACCAGTATAGTAAGTATCAAGTCTTGACAGCTATAACAAGACAAGACGAGGAAAAAATAAAGAAAACAATTTTAGAAAATGGATTTTAAGATTTAAATGCCCAAAGGAGATAAGAGTTGATTGTGGGATGCAACCAAAATGAAACCAAAAAAAACGACAGGAAAAAGCCCGGCAGAAATAGTTTTTGGAAAAAAGATTAGCAGGGAAAAATGGTACGGGTCAAAGAAAAAACTGGTAAAGGAAGAACAAGAAGAACAAACAAGAAGGAAATTCAATGTAGGAGAAGAGGTGTTAGTAAAATTAGAAACACGCAATAAAAGCCAGAACAGATATGAGGGACCATATAAAGTAATCGAGAAAGTGCATGACAGACTATATATCTTAATTTACCAGAATGGTAAAAAGATTGAAAGAAACGTGGAAAAACTTAAAAAATTTCTTAAGGAGAGGGATATGAGGAAGTTGAAAAATATTTTAAAAAGAAGACTGAAATTTATCATTCTTAAAAAATATTTTAAAAAGAAAATTGAAATTTGTTTAAATAACAAAAATAAGAAAGACAAGTTTTTGAGTGTAAAATTTATTGAATAAAATTTATGGAATTATTTAGTAATTTGCAGACAGATATTAATGTTGTAACGGATGAGAATCCTAATAAATACAATTAATTTTGAATAAACATACAAAAGAACCATAATTAAACGATGAATAAAAAATAATTTTTAGAAAAAAATTCGTAATAATAATTATTAAAATATTATGGTATTTATTTCCATTTCAAAATACCATAATAAATAAAAAATAATTAAATTAAAATAATATTCGTTTGTTTTAAATCATCAATTTAATCATTTGGTCAAATAATTGTAGTTACTGAAATTAGTAACTTTAAAAATTTATGAAAATACGTGCTTGCACCACTGATGATGTAGCACGCAAGTGGATAACCGAGTATGGATAGTATCCGAGATATTGGTGTTGGAAATTGGTATATAGTGAAACAAATCGATGCATGAAGTCACAAAATATCCCACCGAGTGAGAGAGGTTGCAAAGTACACCCAATCCAATGGAAACACACTGATCTAAATCAAGTTTAAATAGACGCATAAAACAGTTTCTCATTTTCAGCGAGACTGTTGGTTGAGAACACTCAAATAGTTCAGTTGCTAGTTAAAAATTCGTTAGCAAGTTTTATGCGAAATTTTAAAAGATTTAATTAGAGAAAATTTTATGTTTTTTCAGAAGAAATTAAAAATTCTACTAGAATTTAATTGTAAAAAAATCGCTGCCGATTAAAAAGTGAATTAAAAATATCGAAACGAAAAAATTTGTTTAACTGAGGTTTTCGAAAAAGTTAGTCATTATGGGAAAATTCCTCCAATAAAAGAGAATTTTCCAAAAAATGTAGTCACCTTTTTATGCAATTTCGATTTTCCTTGGATATAAGTAACGGTAAGAAATTTTATCATTTTTTGTGTCTTATTTAATAAATTATTCATCAACACTAATTCTTAATATTAATATAAAAGATAAAGTGTAAATCAACAACTGATTTATTTCAATACAAATTAATTAATAAATATGCGAGGATATTTCAACATGTGATACCAAAGTTAACCACATGTTTGAAATTGTATATTACATTCCCCATTTTCGATTAGTGTTTCATTCCTGGTTTTCCAGGGCTGGTTGGCATATCACCTTGATATTGTTTTTGAATTTAACTATCCTTTGATCTGCCCAAATGGCGAATTGATTTTTGGTTTTTATTTTACCTTGAACTTATTCAATTTTGGAAACGTATCTTATTATTATTTTGTATTGTTCGGTTTTGTCTATACAGGTATTTTATTTTGGAGAGTTTATTTCCCAACAAGTTTTGATTATTTTTATGGGGTTATCTGGCCTCTTACTTGGTTTTGTCTAATACTACATAAAATAAACAGAATAAAATAATAACAATATGCAAAAATATATGATCAAATATGTAAAATCAGATAGAATATAACCATTTTATAAAATGAACCGAACAAAATAAATAAAACTTCTCTCCGCATATTATTCAGTACTTGCTCAGGCCCATCCTGTAGTACTTTGTTAACTCAAAATTATCGATTGTTCGTCCTCTGTTAATAAGCGAGTTCAATTCTACTTAGAACGTTAAATAACAACTTTCACTTTTAATACTTCAATACTCATTAAAAATTAATGTTTTGTCTGCGCCCGGGTCTGCCGAGATTGTACAATTGCAAGCCTGGGTAACCAAGCTGAATGCAAAGATCGATCAATTAAAGTGAATTTGGTTCTCACTAATGCAGTTACAATAGAAACTACGAAACTTAAGACGGTGACAAAATGATTTATTCGCAGACCACAGGGCGCAAAGAAACTTGACTCACGAAGAGTCAAGGCCTTCATGCGTGTATAGACGAATCTTCCACCTGTTAAAGGCGAAAGATGCGAACATAAGACTAGCTACACCATATTCTGGAGTGAGTAATAACAACTACTTGTGAAATCAGAGCAAGCCCCCCGTCCCCATGGTGACCGAAAGTCCCACAACCACGAAGGTTGGAACAGTGGCGTAGCTACCATATAGCAAAAGAGTAAGCAATGCATAGGGGCCCACAAGACAGGGGGCCTTTTTTCCAAGTTTCCTTAATTTTCTTCAGAAAACAATGTCAAAAAACGGCACGGTCGACACCAGTCAACAGGGACCTCCAAATGATCGATTTGTGGTTTTATGTAATAAAGCTCCACTGTTTTGTTTACTTATTGTATTAAGTACATTATTTACCTGCATTTTACCTATTTATGCAATCCCCTCTGCCTGTCCCTCGCTAATAATATACTGTATAAGCAAGCAACTTTAGTTATCTAAGTAAATCGCCCATTCATATAGGGGTCGGAAAAATTGTTTTCGCTTGTCGGCTACACACATTTGTCCTTGATACATTACTATCATTTTATAACGATTTATACTGTTATATTGTATATTGAGCTCTAATTATTTAATTAAATCGTCTTTCCAAAGAGGACACAAAAAATGTTTTGCCTGCGGCGCAAAATTCCTCTGTAACTATAAGCCCTTCTTTCAATTAACACTCTCCCCTCCCCCTTAAAAAATCTTGGGTAAGCCTACGCCACTGGTCTCATACCGTACAAAATAAATAACGTGTTCCATCAATATTTCGAGAGTTACGAAGTGTTCCGTCGCTAGGAAAAGTTTGGAAAACCCTAGCCTAATTCAATTGTGCTTCCAAAGTGGGTCAAAAATATTTTTCCTGTGGCGCTATGGTGCTCCGCACCTATTTCACTTGTGTATGCAGTATATGTTCCCCATCTATGACTCAGTAAATCCAATTGATAATAATAAATATATGAAGCGATAGACTCACTAGAACGGTATAAATCTGCGAATCTCGTAAATCATGATTACATTCCGAATTTGACATGAACAAGCGACTTAAGACCTTCTAACGCCATTGGTACATGAATATGGATTGGGAGTGGTTTTAGTAGTGGAGCTCACCTGTTCATTTACATTTAACTTCTAATGCGATCGCCATGGATTCACAGACGGTCAATCTTATCTTCGCCCCTTAAAGATTTATCTAATATTTACCTAATATTTGCCCTATATAGTTTACTGCATATATTATTATTATTAAAGGTGATTTATTTGTAATAAGAAAATTTGTAGAACCAAGCCGAGTCTCCATTAAAAATACTGTCTCGAAACAGCTGAGGTGCTTGTATGTATGTATATGTATTGGCAATAAAATAGAAATGATTAAACCATAACAACTTTTATTAATAGATAACCAAATTACTTTAGACTTCAGATAAAAAAGATTAAGTTTTCTTTCAGATTCCTTATTTTATCATTTATTTTCCATTCAAGGGTTTTGATGATTTCTAGAAGATAATTTTTGATTTGGTTGTTTGAGGAACAAAGAATTTCAATAGTTTCTGTAAACTATACGTTAGTTAGATCTGTTAAATTAATTTTGTAACTTTTAATTTTCTAATTTGCTTATTATCCTGTGTTTTCATTTTTCTTTTTCTTCTACAATTTCTTGTAGTTTTAAAATAATGATTTTTTTGAATTATTGTAATTCCCTATAGTAATTATTTACTAAAGGGAACTACGCTACATAGTTTTATTTAAATTTTCTGTGTAGTAAAATTAACATAAAAAATAACTATACATTGTAAATCCTATTTACAATTTCATAATAACAACAAAAAAATATAGCAATACACTACATACCTTTAAGCGCCAATACTATGTTAATAATGAAATAATTAATATAAACGCTCTGATGAGTTCTTACAGTATTATAAAATCTATTATAGAACAACTATCCTTAAAAAGAATTTCAATGAAAAGAATATTTTAGAAACGTCAAGATCGGAATAAAAAGCTTATGGAAGTAAGAACATCAGATCTTGTATCAGCAGTCGAAAATCGGATAGAGGAGAATGATTGAACAATATTTCAATATAAGGAGATCAATTACTCATTTATCTTTCCATCTCATCACAGAGTACCGATGTGGGGATTGTGTACAGTTCTCATGGGTGTGATGGGGTACACAATATTAGTATTTTGGCATAGAAAGAAGGAATGACCATGGGCGATGCGATCACTCTAGATATTGTATATAGGTCATCTTTCATTCACCAACAATAGAAACTATAACATGTTAAGGATTTCAAACCTTGGAGTATTAACAAGAACCCAGGGGTTTACTGACAGTATAAATGTTTAATAATTTGACTTTGGAAATCAAAAATAACTACAGGCATATAATATCGTCGCCAGATAATAACGATGTTTTCATGTTTACTTAATTTATTTTGTTTCATTTTTCATGTCTTATTGTATATTATTTCTTCTTTTTTGGTGTTATTGCTTCATTTTTAAACTAGGTGTGTGTGAATAATCGAATAGACAATGTAAATTTAGAGTTTACTGTTGGTTTTAACCAAATATTTAAATTTCATTTCGGCAGTAGTAGGTTATTGGCAAATTTTTGATTTAATAAACGAAACAATATATTGATAGTTATTAATTGAAATAAATAATTATTTTATTCTAATAGTTAAAAAATTTAAAGGAATTAATAAAACATGCATTATAATTAATTAAAATGGTATTTTATTTTAGTATCTTATCTTGTTTTAATGACACAGATAAACGATTATTATTTAAATGTATGTAAAATGCAATAAAAGAATTATTTCTGATAATAATTTAGTCAAAGGTTTTTTTGAATTTTATGTTAAATATTTGTTAACTATTAATAGTTAGAGTTGTGGTATCGAATGATTCGAATGAAGATGATGATGACGAAATTGAAATTTATTCAGAATTAGAATTTTCACACGGTTATGCATTTGAATTAAATTTGGAAATTCCAGAAATCATTAGAAATAATTTGGATAAAATTACAGATAGATATGCGACAATCAATCTTAAATTAGAATATTCTGATATTAAAGTGCTAAATATTCCAAAAAAATCCGGAGATCGTTTGCAAATATCTGTTGTAGATGTTATGGAAGTAAATTTAATATATATGCTATTTTAATAAAAATCTTTATTTAGTTTGATTCGAAATGGAATTTATCTGAGGAAGAAAAAATAGCAATATGTAACTTATTGAAAAAGCGAGGAAATTATAAAGCTGGGGTTAGTTATTATTATTATTATTTATTTGAGTTATTTTTTCCTAGTTGAAAAATTGGTCAGGTGCATTTAAAAATTATCACATGGCAGTAAAATATTTGAAAGATGCTGTTTGCGTAATAGAGAGTTCCCATTGTCATCATTCATTAGCACGTGATTTATTAATTTCTTGCATGAATAACGCCTCAATATCCTGTTTGAAATTGAATTCCGGTCACTCTTTGTGCGTTAAATATTGTAATAAAGTCTTATCAATTGATAACACCAATACAAAAGCGTTCTATCGAAAGGCTAAGGTAAAATAAAATTTTCAGCTAATATTAATGATAATAAATATAATAATATTAATACAAAATGAAAAATTAATTAAATAAAATATCAATCAATAAAAAATTCAATTATAATAAATTTATTATTCCAAAAATAACATTGTATATATTAATATAATTAATATTATATAATAATCAATTAATTAATAATTAATAAAAAATTTATTCCATATTAAAAGCATAAATTAATATAAAAAATATATATGTGTGTAATAAATAATTATAATAATCAATATTACTAAAATAATAATTAATAGTGATAATAGATAAATTAACGATTTCTAATTTTCGTCTTTTGATATTCACGTCCAATTTCCTTGTTTGCCATATTACTAATTCTGACGCCTACCATTCGACCAATAGGATATAATTTGTTTCTCATTCGCCAGTCAGTTAATATCCAGGGTATTCTTGGACAGGAGTAAGATTCAGTTAATTAATATGTTTACATAACTATGATAAAAGATAATAGCATAAACCGTTCCAAAGTAATATAGAACGATAAGTATAAAAGAATAAATACTTCACAAAAAATGTAAAATTCGGATGGAGGGGACGCTTAGCTTTTTTATATAGAGATAAGCAAGAATTTTTTTGTCAGTACAAAGTTGGGTACATTAGTCGTATTTCACCACAGTTAAATAATTAGTTAAAAATACTAAACCGTAAAATATGCTTTTTAATAAATATCGATACTTTGGGCGATAAATTAGTAAATACCTTCATCAGAGCTTGGCTTAATAGTCTGAATTTATCTGACAGGATGTTTTGTACTGGTACTCAACTCACCCCGCCCGCGGAGAAAGAAATATGGTAAATATCCTTTCAGAAATATAAAGGAAGACATTAAATTCTTTTATGAATAAATACGTATAAATAATTTTTTTTATTTAGAGATGTCGTTTTGTTTAATTATTTATTTATTCAAATAATTGTTTAACTGTGGGGAAATATGACAAAAGTACACAAAGTTGAGGGAATAATGTAAAATATGAATAATTATAAGCCGAGGATCATTACAGCACAGGTGGTACTCCAACAATCCATCATTAGCTCTTTTTTCACGGCCATAGATTTATTTCTCGATAATTATCAGTAATATATCGATGTGTTTTGATACTCACGAATTTTCGGCACTGTTTTTTTTCACTTGAAAGTGCCGAAAATTCGTGAGTATCAAAAAGCATCGATATATTACTGATTTATGGTCTTCAAGCTCTCCTTTTAATAAATTCAATGGAAAAAATAATCAGTGGTGAAATTGGAAAAAAATTATCAATTAGTTTTTTTTCTTTGAATTCAGAACAAAATACAGTAAAACTTCTTCAATTCGAAACCTCGTTAATTCGAAAACCTAATAATTCGAACATTTTACATATGTTATAAAAAATAATGAACTCTATATATTTGCATTTACTTAATAAAGTAAAACTTTGTTAACCCTTTTATACGGAGTGTACAATATATTGTACACAGTTTTGTGTGCTGTATATCTGTTGTACCTTTTCGAAAATATAATGTGAGAAGTACTTTTTAAGAAAATTGAAATTTGTTCTAGTACATTTTTATAATTTTGGCGCCAAATAGTGACATTTTCAGTATTTTTCAGTTGATTTTGTGAAGAGCACACGCAAAAAGAAAAATTAATTCCCGAATGAAAGGGTTAATTCGAAGACCTTGATAATTAGAGCCTAATTCTGAGATCCCAATATTTCGTATTATCGAGGTTTTACTGTACATAATTTCATGGTGTTGATTGTGTTCTTATAGAATCGAAGAATTCAAATATTTTCCCTCAAGGTCACAAAGTAAATGCAAACTCTTTAATATTGTTACAGAATTTCTAAAATACCTTCCCTTTGAGTGGCTCAACGATGGTATTTTGTTTTGAAAAAAATGATTAAAATTTGTCATGACAAATGAAAATTGATATATTGACTTTTAAGAAATTATAAGTTATCGTGACGGGGCGTATGTTACGTGATAACCCACATTGACTCAGTGGACCACTTTACCTATTCATATTGAAATAATTATAAGTTATCGTGACGGGGCGTATGTTACGTGATAACCCACATTGACTCAGTGGACCACTTTACCTATTCATATTGAAATAACTATTTATATAATTTAATTATTTGATTAGTATCATTTTCAAATTCATTACTGTCGTAGAAAAAAATATTTAGTTATTAATTCTTTATTGACAATAATATATAATTGTCTGAAAAAATATTGATTTGATATTTAATTTTAAAAATATACTAATTAAACAGGTAATGTAAACAAATGGAAATTTCTTATTAGCAGTATTAATTAAATGATAAAATGAGGCTTTTTTTGCAAATTATATATTGAATAAAAAATGAAATAATTTAAGATTATGAAAATTATTTCATTTCATTCAATATATATTTTGCAGTCAATATTGTCAATATCATTTTAATCGAAATAAGTAAGAAATTATGGCGACGGTCAGGAATCCGGATTATTTTAATTAATTTAAAATCAATATTTAATCAATATTTAAACTAAAAAAATTCTAACATAAAAAAATTTCTAACATACATATCATATTATAACATATTATATTTGTCTTGAATGTTGAATGTGAGTAGTACCCTTGCGAGCAATACCCATAGGGGGACAGAATATTTTGTCGGATAAACTCAGAGTATATATTAATTAACTCATTCAAATTTATCATTGAATTAGTCAAATTAGTCAAAATTAGTCAAATTAGTCAAATGTTTTTAATCAGAAATTGGTTTCGAAATAAAATATTTAAATGGTTATTATTTTATTATTATTATTATTGATTAAATATTGATTTTAAATTAATTAAAATAATCCGGATTCCTGACCGTCGCCGAAATTATTTCCTCTTAAAATGTTGTTATTGTTTGATTAATGAAAATTAAATAAATAGTAGATTAAATAAATTAATAGTAGAAATTTAAAGATTTAATAATATAAATAAAACATACCGTATATACTAGGGTTCAAGTAGGGATATTTCAACCTTTTCGGGTAGAGATAATCTTAATCCGATTTATATTTAAGCCAAAAGTAATAACACCTCAAAAATGTTAGATTTTAAGATCTTTCTGGGAATTTCCATTTTTAAATACAACTTGACCTATTAATAATAATAATTCTATCTTCTTACAACTTTATGTGAACGATAATATAAGAAACTTTCCATTGTTTGTTGACTTTTATTTAGGTAAATTTAATCATTTTATAAAAATATTTTTAGTTAGGAATAGGTAAATTTTATTATTTTATAACCAACATTGTTTTTTATAGTAAATATTTTAAATTAAATAACTAATAATGCTGATACTGGTTGTCTTTTTAATTTCTGACTTATACTCAAGCCAAACATTTGAAAAGCTAAAAATTAATTAAAATCGACTAACGACTTATACTCAAATGACCTTATAGACAAATATATACGGTACCTATAATAAATACGTGTCATGGCAAAAATTAACATTAAATTAAATCCATGACATTATATAATGACTTACACTAGAGACGGATAAAAAATTAACTTTTGGTAGACAAATAAAAAAACTCGAGCAAAATCTCTGATTAAATTTACACAATAGGACTTTGATTAAACTACTGAATATTTAACACACTTCAAATTTTTAATTTTTAAATATAAATATCTTACCTCCTTTATCATAAAATCTAAAAAATATATTTAAAAATATTTATATTAAATAAAAAAGAAAATAAGTCATTTAATTACATTAAAAATTATCGTTAATATTAAAATTAAGACAGCGTAATTGACTGGATTTTATTAAATGCTACTTAACCCTTTCTAAGGTGGTGGCAATATACTGTACACCATTTTAAACTAATAAAAATATCTACGTGTAACGCGGTAATCATTTTTACTTTTGGTACAATTACTGACATATATTGAGCCACAAGAGAACAAATTTACAGTATTTGAAACCATAGATGTGTTTTCCCACTATATTTATTGACAGCTGACAGCAAGTGTGTGTGACCTATCAATTGCGCTTTGTCTAAAAATAAGTAGAAAAACATGTTTCCTATAGTAACAGAAAACTCAACAAAGTTGCAAGTATATAAATGTAGTTTAATTCTTACTGCACCTTTTACTTACGTGTTTTACCTTACCTTATTTTCTCAGTCACAGTTACCACTGAAAATCTTGTTTGCTCATATTTATAGTCATTGTTGGAGAATTTAAGTGAATTTCATTGTAGGCTTTGTTTGAATTAAAAGATTATGCTGGCGCTCTGGATTCAATAGAAAAATGTCTAATGCTAGAAACGGACGAAAGAGCTAGAAAGGAAATTGCGTGCATGAAAACAAAATGTCAGGAGAAACATAAAACACAAAAGCTGGAAGATAAAGTGTTATGCAAAGATATATTTGATAAAATGAGTGACATAGCTAGAAAGGTTAGGAGTCTGTCAGATGATTGCTGGTTTTCATAATATAAATAGGAACCCGACGATAATAAATCTACAATTCCATATGATATAGAGAGTTGGGATAATGCAATGGCAGATAAAATGATCTCAATAACGGAAGAGCTTGAAGCATTTGGTGAAGAAATGCCTCCTAGAATTCATTTGAATAATCGAAATGGAGAAACGTGTACAATTGTCGAAGAAGAGGATGATTTTGTGTGAAATCATTTGATTTTTGGATTTTATTCCTGTGTATTGTAAATAAATGTTTGAATTTATCGTTATTTATTATTTGTAATCAAAATAGATTTAATTTTTTGGGGAAATGCCACTTCGCTAGCATCCACGCATCCTTTATATACAAAATAATGAAATTATCAATTATTAAAAAAATTAAATATGGAAGAGCATTCAAATATTAATTTTACACAAAACGTTCTATCAAACAATAACCTTATAAAAAAAGCAATTGAATTTTGAATTGATATATTTGTTGCCTCCTGTACATTATTCTATATTTTTTATTCAATTATGTGAACCAAAACTCGAAACACACATCAGTTTTCCTTGACATATGCCTGAACAAATACCATAACAATGGCGAGTGTGAAGGCATGTAAAATCGGCAGGCCTTGCAAATCCTTGATTCAATGTAATTCTGTTTTAAAATTGGGCAGTACATATCATATGGTATATCGCTTTTGTAATTATTGGTGGATGCTGGCTGTAGTTTTAATGCCTTATTTCTGCTAAAGTGACATAAATTTCTCACTATGTCTAGGCATCGCTAGGATCTGGTATATATGGCCCAAAGTATGTTATTCTGACTGGAAACGATGCTGGTACAACACGATCTGGAAATGCCTCCAACCAGGACGATCGAATTTTGTTGCAACATTTCACAGATTGGCAATTCACAATCATTAACATATACTGAGAATTTCGACAGTGACGTGTAATCCACCCTTCATCTACATCCTCAACATCAATGTAACATTCTCTACACATTCTACCTCAAACGGATCACCATATAACATGTTTCTCAGTATTTCTTAAAAAAAATTTCCCAAAATTTTCATCAATTGTACATCCTGAGGCATTGAGATTGTTACCATACGAGTAATTTGGATGAATAATGCCAGCAAGGTCTTTGCTGAAGTGCCATCCGTCTTACAACGTAATTAAATGTCGATAAACCTGGAACATGCATCTTTTTGATATACATCAGGATTGTATTTTTTAAATCGGTCAACAGCCACTACCAATGTTTTTGGATATCTCAGATTTTCACGTGGTCCTTCATTTACTACAGTCATAAAAATAAGTTTAACAACACCATTGTGCTTTGAATCTGTGGTTAATTAGATTTTCTTGTAAATAACAAGTTAAATAAGTCTGGAATTTTATGAAGTTTTAAAAGAAAGTGTAACAAAGGGTGCTGTTGGAGTTGTCCTAAGAACTTGAACCCTTTCCTTAGTATACCTTATGTGAACACTCTTCGCCCTTTCTTAAGGGACGTCAATAATGGATGCTCTTTAAACCTATTTATACGTTTTGTGACTCTGTAATGTTATTAGCACCATCATTTTTACAACTTCCGATTTATATCGATATGTGAAGCATGTGCGGTCGATTCTGTACCTAGCTGGTGTGTTACAGGTAGACCAATCTATTATTTTGTGCTATTTCCAGCATAGCACAGAATACAATGATGCTATACCGATTGATACCCGTTGAGTGAACAACATTGGTACTGTATCAAGTGGGTGAGAACCAGTGAAAAGTGAGGATACCTTTGTGTCATATAACTGTCTTTGAATTAATTCTTGCACACCATAACATTTCCCGTTCACGGAAGCTGCTCCATCATACCCTTGTCCTCGCCGTTTTAGTCTATCTGTTGGGTTATTGAGTTGGTGATAAATTTAAATGTTACTCTGACTCCAAAGCGTGTTTATTAATTCACAATTCAACACTCTCGAACACAATAAGCTTTATTAATATCCACGCGGAATTGTACAAATTTCAATTACAATAAATTAACTATAAACCAATTTATCACAAAGAGCTTATTTCGACACCACGTGAAGAATAGCCCTTTCTGTAACCACAATAATCACTAGTCGTCAACTACTCAATTACAGAATGCGTTGATCGATTGTTCTATTTGCTTTGACCACAATATTTATTTACTCCACTTTTACTTTATATTCAATTTTATAAAAGATTCTCGTCACTTCTCTTTTCACTCTGTTTTGATTCTCCTTTTTAACTCTTTTCGTCTCTAATTCTGCTCTACTTTTTGTTTCTAATTTCGTTTCGTTTTGTTCTAATTTTGTTCTGCTTTCTCGTCCACCGGTTTTCCTTTATATAGTTGTTTTTTTATGGCACTGGCGACAGATTTTGTTTTCTGACAGATGTCGAGATATTTTCCCTTTTTTGTTTGACCACCTTTTCCCAGCAATTAAGTTATCACTGACAGGCTGTCGAGATAAGAATATTGTTGTTTTCCTTTTTCCTGATTTCAAAATTCCTTTACATTTTTGTACTAATTAATTAGTACTGACCTTGGAATTTATTTTCATGTTTGATTCCTTTTATTTCCTTTATCTTTCTCATTTTTAATTTCTTTTTACTTCCGTTTTCTTTTCTGAGTTCCCATAGATCGTCCCGTTTGTCATGGCGATCTTCCCACAGGTAATGTTATTTATAAATTGTTTATTTAGGTATCCTCAACATATCTAAAACATATTTTTCTAAACTAGTTATAATTTTGTTAGTTAAATATTTCCCAGTTGTAGAAATAACGGGAATAAATTGTAAGAATTTTTCATAAACCTTATTATTTTTATCGTAAAGCACACAAAGTGAAAATTTATTTGGGGGGAGAGAGCAAATAGCCCTTATGGTTGCAAATCTAATAACAAATAAATTAAAAATAAAAATTAGAAAACAAAATTAATACTAATTTACAAAATAACGCCATTAAAGTTGATAAATATTAAGATTCAAAAATAACTGGAATTAAAATAATTCGATTGTTTTACTGAACCAATGCACGCACAAATACACGCACACTAAATATAGGGTATATAAACCAATGCATTCCAGTCACAACTCATTCTTATTGCCATATTGATTTTGCGTATTTTCTGGAAGATTATAAAGTAAGAAAATTTTATTAATACAGGTGTTACTATGGTTTTCATTTTATTATCTATCAAACCATTTTTGTCACGAGGTTTGGGAATTGACTGAGATTTTCGCTGTTATCATGTTTTTCAACATGAGATATCAGCCGACCTAGAATTGGATTTTCAGGTCCGTGACCCAGTATCAGCAATGCCTTTTCGTTTATGTGGCCCACAACTAGCTAATGAAAGTCATTAAATTTAATAATAACCTGAAGTGGTGGTTGACTCGCTCTGTATACATCGTAGTGTATCCTACTAAAAATACTTCGTGGTCACTAACTTAGTGACCAAACTGTGTTTGGCGTAAGTCAAACCTAACTAATTTGTCTACAACGGGCTTTTGGTTCGGCTGCTCTTATATAACACCAGGGTGCGCCGCGCCGTGTCGAGGTGGGCGGAAAATCGGACAATGTTTAGTAATTAATCTAGGTATAGTGCAAGAAAATTCTACATACATAAAACTAACCTAAATTGCCTATGTTAGAATACTCTAGGAGTTCTTTCTCAGATAGCGAGTTGGCCCAGTAGGACGTACAAACGATCTTTATCGACTTAACCTTAAATACATTACAAGTCTGGTTGACTTATAATTGGAATGCCCAAGATCAGATCTCTCAGAAATTATTATAAAGAGTTTTTAATCCCGGGTAATGGGATTGTCCCAATAAGGATTGCAAATTATGAGAACCGTAACATCAAAATTCATAAAGCTACAAAATTGAGAAAGTTTTCTAAAAATGAGTTAGAAAAAATGGGCGAACTATCTGAGGTGAGGAATAGTGGTGAGCAAGTTGTAGAATCGAGTAGGACTAACAACGTTGAATTTTATGACAAAATAAAAATCAGATGAGATCCCTTTCATCATTTTAGCTTATTTTAAGGCATTTTTTCGTCTAAATTTGTTAATTTCGATTTATTAATCTTTACTTTTGATCATTTCTTCATTTTACCCGATTGGTTTTGCCATCACCTTCTTCATCCGGGGGCTAACTTAATTTTTCTGGCTGATTTATCTCCCCCTCCAGTGATCGCTTTGTATCGTTTGCAGCCATTTTCTTTTATTTTATTAATTTTGTCTTAATTTTTAATTAACTGTCATTTTATTATTTACTCATATATTAATTATTAAATTATTCCATATTGTAAATGGCTTCTTGTGGATTTTAATGCTGTTATCTCAAATCTCGACCTACTTTCACTTTCAAGGTTGTGTTCATTTTATATTTATAATTGTTGGGGTTGGAGCAAAAACAAAATAAATTTCACATGGTACCAGAAAGCAGAACAAAAATTTGTTTAAATCCATATAAGTACAAAATTAATTAAAATTTAATGAAAATTAAAAATCAATATTGAACGGGGGTATCGGGTATGGTTGAATGCCAAATTGTTAGACGAGGTTAGAAAGCATAATAAAAATGTAATAGGGTGATCATAGAAAAAGTTAATAAGGAAAAACAAATTAATTAAAATTAATTAATCTGTAATGGAAAGCCCGAGCCCATGGGAAACCCGAGCACTGAAGAAAACCCGATGCGCAGTGAGACCCGAGACACCAGATAAGGTAATAATAATTCGAATTATAATTGCAGGGTAAATAAATTAAAATAATTGTTAAACCTTTCAAAATTTACTTAGGGTGCCGGGGAAACAATTAATTTCATTTTGCTAGATAATTGGCCTCTTAGACACAGTATAAAAGGAGAGCTCAGAAATGAGCAAGCCGCCATTTTGGTCGAAGAGAAAAAGGAAAAAGCTAAACAGAAAATCCAGCAAGGACAAGTCAAAAGAGGAAATTTGTGAATTATAAAGAAGCTAGACTCGTACAAGAAAGGTAATTGCCCCTTGGGTTTCTTACCTTAACGAGATAAATTTGAATTGAGAGAAAGGTGCAAATAGTGACAAATTGTAATTGTGATAAAAATCAAATAAAGTTATTTTGTGTTGAGTTTTCATTGATCTGGTAAAATAAGGACACGAGGAGTCAGAGAAAGGACCGACTTACAAATAAACTCAACATAATTCACTTTGTGTGACACACTTTATCATTTCGATCCAGGTCAACATAAGGCACATTTAGAAATTTGTAATATTGCTTAGTCTTTCAAAATCATTTTTTTTTATTCAATAAAAATATTCCACTGAAACCCAATCCAAGCAAAAACAATATAATCGATCTCAAATACACAATTGTTTCATTTCTAAAATAATGTTGACGTGCATTAGAATGGTTGCGGAAGACATTTTCATGTGCTTGTGCTCTATTTTCGTTAAAATTGAGTTTTCATTGATTTGGTAAAATAAGGACACGAGGAGTCAGAGAAAGGACCGACTTACAAATAAAAACTCAACATTTTGGTGTGCCCGACGTGATCAAGTCAGCAGTGAATATTGTGGAAAAGTGAAGAGAAAATTAAAAATAATTGAAAGTTGAATATAATTGCCGAGATATAAAGTTGAAATTAAATTTGTTAAGAAATTAAATTGAAAAAGAAAAGAAAAAATTGAAATTAAATTTGTTAAAGAGAAATTAAATTGAAAAAGAAAAGAAAAAAATTGAAATTAAATTTGTTAACCCTACACTGCATATTGTATCACTGGTGATACACAATTATCTTATTAGAATAAAAACTATCTCGCTCTTGTTCTCGGTAAATGTTCTCTCATATTACATTGTATTGGCTATATTTGCAATATAATACAAAAAAACCGTAATGTAATTCTCAATAGTTTTGTATTACCAAATCAATTTTTAAAACGTCTTACAGTTTAAGTGAAAGTGTACAAAGTACTTAGACAACAATCAGTTATACGTTTTGAATTTTTTATATAAAAAGCGTAAGTTGAGTTAAATTTGTTTAATAATATACTATATTATTTATTAAAACAACATTTTATTATATAACTTATTGTTATTTCCTTATATATCAATATTAACTTCATGTATCACTGTTGATACATCTTGCATTGTAGTAAATATAAATATTATAACAAAAATATACAGTACTATTATAATCTGTCGCATGTTTTTATTATAATATGTTAGCTTTACTATTTATCTAAAATAATGTTAGTAATATAATATAATATAAAATAATTTTAATTTAGTTCTACAGTAAAAATGAATAGAGACACGCTAAATGAAAAGGAAATACAAGCCATTATGGAAGCATGGGACGACAGTGAAGATCAATTTGATGAATTGGAATCTCAATGTGAATTTGTTATCAATCCCAAAATTTTGCCACCTATTGAATACGATGATAACGATTTGGTTGACATTGAAAATTTACCTGTAATAATGAATGATGAAACGGAACAAATTTGTGAAAATATTTAATAAATATTCCTAGTACAAGTAGCACTTTTGTTGATCCAAAAGTAGCAGCGAAAGATTTAAGAAATAAATATTCAAAAATTTTGTGGAAACAAAAAGATTTTCCAAATAAATCCGATCAACTCGCCTTCAAAGGAAATTCAACTCTCCCAACAAGTGTTTTAAATCTAGAAACACCGTATGAATTTTTTAAATATCTTTGGACTGATGAACTATTGGAAAATATTGTCGAACAAACTATATTATATTCATCACAAATAGATCCTGCACATCCATTCAAAATAAATAAAACGGAAATCAGTCAGTATATTGGAATTTGTGTATTGACTTCTGTTGTTCATATCTCTAATACAAGAAAGTATTGGTCACCAGTCATAGGTAATAAATTAATTCAAGAGACAATGGCTGTAAATCAATTCGAAAAAATTAGAAAATTTATTCATTTCAATGACAACACTAAAATGCTTGCTAGGGGTCATGCAGAACACGATCGATTATTTAAAATTCGACCTCTTATAACATCTCTTCTAAAAAAATTTGAAAGCGTGCCATATGAACCGTGTTTGTCACTTGACGAACAGTTATGTTCGACCAAAGCTAGGAGTTATCTTAAACAATATTTGCCAGACAAACCTCACAAATGGGGTTACAAACTTTTTGTACTAAGCGGAATTTCCGGATTTAAGTACAACTTTGAAATTTATACCGGACAGGAAAATTATCCTACAAAACGGCTATCCAATGAACCAGATCTGGGCTGTTCAGCTAACATTGTTATCAGATTATTACGCAGTGTTCCAAAATATGAAAATTATCGTATATATTTCGATAATTATTATACCACGTTACCATTATTTGTAGAATTAGCAAAAAACCAAATATATACCGTTGGAACAGTTCGCAGAAATCGCATCCCAAATTGCAAGCTACCTACAGAAATAGAATTAAAAAAGAAAAACGTGGCACTATTGTAGAATATGTTGGATGCATTGATGAAATTGAAATTGCAACTGTAGTTTGGAAAGATAACAAGCTTGTAAATTTGATTTCGACGTTCACAGGAAAGGAGCTAATACAAACAGCTGAACGTTTTGACAAAAATCGAAAGGAAATGATTACTTTAGAATGCCCAAATATAATCAAAGAATATAATATGTTTATGGGTGGAGTTGATAAAACTGATAGTCTTATTGGTAGATATAAAATTAAAATAAGATCCAAAAAATGGTACATAAGAATTTTTTACCACTTGATAGATGTATCATTGGTAAATTCATGGTTATTATATAAACGCGCTTTCGACGAGAGATACAAGGACACTATGTCATTATTGGATTTTCGACTTGAAGTAGCTGAGAGTTTATGTAAAACTTGCACGTCTACAACCCGAAAAGGTAGACCATCTAGCACAAAAATAAAAACTGCAATTGAAGCGAAAAGGCAGAAAACGTCAGCAACTCATTATCCACCAGCAGACGTTCGATTGGACAAATTTGCACATTGGCCAATATGGACTGATGAGAGGCAACGATGTAAAAATCCAAAATGCAACTTTTTATCTTCTATCATATGTGAAAAATGTAAATTGAATTTGTGCCTTCTAAAAAATAGAAATTGTTTTACCAATTTCCATTTGAACAAATAAATCATTCCTATAGTCATATTATATCAAATTATTATGAATTATTTATATTTTTTTATATTTTTTAGTTATTTTTTTAATTATATATTTTTTATTTGAAATTATAATGAATTGTTATTTTGAATTATAATAAACTGCCAAACAAGTTGTGTTATATTGAAGATATATGCATTTTATTGTTATATTATGTATTTCCCTATTACACCATTTGTATTACTGCATAATGTATCACTGGTGATACATATTGAAATTGCATAATATCTACTAAATTAGTTATTTTTAATTTTTTTGTGTATTTTTCCTGAACTCAGACGGTAATTTCCCCTTAAAAAACATTTTTTCCTATCAAATATAAAAAGTCATGCAGTGTAGAGTTAAAGAGAAATTAAATTGAAAAAAAAGAGAAATTGAACAAATTGTGCAGTTGAAATAAAAGAGTGAAAGTTAACAAAATTTAAGAGATATTGAAATAAAGTTGTGGAAAAGTTACAAAAAATTTATAAAAACTATTATTGGAAATTAATTCAAAATTAAAACAAAAGGTAAAGTTAAAAATTGTAATTTTTTAAATTTAGACGAGAAACAGTTGTCCAAGAGAAATTATACAATCTGAGAAGTAAAAAAACACTTGTTGATTTTACAAATTTTGATGACTTGATTAGAAAAGCCATGAGAATTGAAATGAATCTTAAAACGACTCAGTCAAAGGCGGAATCATTTGCGATTATCAATGAGCCTAGAGATAGATCTATAACCCCAGTCAGCGATAACTTGCTTCAAAGATCAACCAGTCCATCTCCCAAGTACAGAGTGAAATTTGAACCAAGAAAGTCAACAGACAGTCCAAATGAGGAAAGAGAAAGAACTCTTCAATGCAGTCATTGCCAGAGAATGGGTCATCACATAAATCAATGCTGGTTTAAAAATAACATTCGAAGAAGCCCTAGTCCGGTTCAGTGTGATTACTGTCAAAGAAAAGGACATAGAAATAGCCAATGTTGGTTCAAAAATAACGAACAACGTAGTCCAAAGCGAATGCGGTCAGAATGGCTGAAAAGTAATGGTGAGAAAAGTTTTAACAGAACGAATATCAGTAACCAGAGAACTAATGATAACATACAATGCTATAATTGTGGAAGGAAAGGGCATGTCACTCGAAATTGTTTTGCAAGATCCAGATCTCCATCAACATCACCCTCACCGCAAAGAGACAGAGTTAACCTACAAGGCCAAATCCAATGTCATTCCTGTAGAGGCTATGGACATATGGCTAGATTTTGTCCAAAGAGTAATAATATATTTCAAAGGCCGATATTAAAGAAGACGAGATTTCAGAAAGACAAATCGCAATCTGACAATATAGCTTTTGCGCAAACAGATGATTTTAATGAGAGGATTGAAAATGAGATGAAGCAGATGAGTAGACGCTTGGATTGATTAATGTCCAAATTCGAATCGGACGAAGAATTGAGTAACCACATGATGTATGAGTCGCAATCAGAAGGATCAGAGACAGATTCTAAAGAGAAATTGGATAAAGAAGACATAGAAAGAGAAAAAGTAACAATGATTATACTGAGGATCAACAAATTTATTGAAGAGAGAGCAACAGAAACATCTAAAGTAATATCATCGCTAAAGGAATTGAGTCAAATGACACTGAGCATACGAAAATTGAAAAATGTAATTGAGTTATGTGCCGATTATTATGATACCAATTTAAAAGACGAAAAGGAAATTGAAAATGTGATGAAAATATTTGGAAAAACGTATCGAGAAAGTACATGGTTAGATTTTATTTTAATTAATGTTTTAGATGAAAAGGAGAAAGAAGTAGCTTGCATTCGGTGTGAAGCAGGAGATTGTGTAGATGATTTAAAGAATAGATTAGAAGAAAACAATGGGAAACAGATAATAGAATTGAAGTTTAAAAAGCGATGCTTACGCAATGATGAGTTTTTAATTGATTGTGGTTTTATACCAGGAAATAAAAATAAAGTGATAGCAAAAATGACAAGATGTTATGAAAATGTAAAAAGTGATCCACAGAAAATTGTAAATGAGCTGAGAGAGGCTTTTGATGAGTGGAATAAAAATGCAATTGATGAAAAGTTAAAATTGGTAGAGGAAACGGAATTTGACGAAAATAGTAAACTAGAAATTGTAAATGTAGTACGTCCATATATATATATATATATATAAACTCGAAATATAAAGAAATATTAAAACGTTTATTACGAAAATTTGGAAAAGAGATTAGAGAGACCAGGATAGAATTGAAACCATTTGTAATAGCATTAGACTATAAAAATGAAGGGAAAATAGAGTATATTTATATAAAATAGAGTATAAATAGAGAGCATTGGTGTAGCAAGGTTGGTAAATTACGAAAGAGAGCCGCTGAAAGAATGGGAAAGGATGGAATTATTCAATTGATATTTAAAAGTGAAGAATTAGATGACGATTGTGGGTTTATACCTCAAGAATTAGATGTAGACGGATATTTATGTTCAGATACAGGATATTCAATAAATTATGTAATAGTAATCAAAAATCAGATATCAAATAAAGTATATGAGTCCGACAGGTCAAATAATGAAATAGAAAGGGATGAAAGAAGAGTTGTATGAAGTTGAAAATGAAGGTGTACTAGATAACAAGGACATAGGAACTAATGATAAAGATAAAAGTATAATAACAGAAGTATTAAAGGAAGGGCAAAAAGTGAAATGAATAGTGAAATAAAGGCAAAAAAGCCTAGAACTTTGTATGAAATAAAAAAGAGCCTGGTGAAGTCAGAATTAGAAGAAGATGAGACAAAAGAGTTATTAAAGAATTTAGTTAAAATAGTATATCCAATGTTCGAAATAAAAGTGGATACAAAGTGCGAATTGGGAGACACAGTGAATGAAATGGAAAAGAAACTTCCTAGTGTTATGCAGAGATTTGGTGAAAATGATGACTTTTGTAATAGAGGGGTCATGAAAACTTTGACGAAAAATGGAATTGATAAAGAAGTAGTACTAAAAAGCTTAACATATGCAGTTTTAGAGATAGGAGCTCATAAGATAATGGAATCAGACGAATTAGAGAATTTGATAGATGCAGCTGCTCGAGTTTTAAATGAATATTTAATGAATTGGATAAAAAGGAATGGAGGTTGGACCAAACTGGTAAAAGTGCTTACGATAAATGAAAATAACGAAATTAATATACCTCATAAATCGCTAAATGGGAGAGTTAGCCCAATATTGAGAAAAACGATGGTATTTCCATGGGTAATGTTTATGATAATTGTTTTGTGCGCAATAATTACTCAGACAACCTGTATGACTGCATATGATTGTTCACAAACGGAAATGGAAAAAATTTATTCGGTAGTAGATGTGTCAGAATGTTCGGATGCATATCCGAGAAAACTAAAGATTGAAAAAGATGTAAAATATCATGTATATCAAGAATCTGATTTAAGACGAACGAAGGTTCGAGAATGTATAGTTAAACATACTACATTTATATTTTATTGTGGGAAGTGGAGTCATACTTCATTGATAAAGATGTATACAATCCCAAGGCCAGTGGAAGTTATGCCAGAAAATTGTTTAGCAGCATTTCAAACAGAAGAATTGAAAATAAGTTCGGAAATTAAACTGAAGGCAAAAATAAATCATAGGACGAGAGAAACGGTGGTTACGAAGGGATTAATGAAGCAAGACGGAGATTGTGAAGGGGAACCGTACAAAGTCAGTGGTAAAATTATTCAAAAAGCAGTGGTGATAGAAGAATATCTAACGGAATTGAGAGAATTTTAAGGAGCTTTTGATGATGATACGGGGAAGTTACAGACCCACCCATTTTGTAATATGAAACAAAATAACTGTCAAACGGGGGAATCAATTCTTGTTTATGAAGTAAAAACTAATGTATGTAACTTAGCGCATTTAAAAACGATGAATTTCAAAGAAATTAGTGGAGAGCAGTTTAGGGAAAGGCCTGACAATATTAATGTAAATCATGGAGTAAATATGACAATCAGAACAACGCCCGTTTGGACAAGAAAAACAGCGACTGTATTAATGTCAATAATTCCGATGGACGCCATGCGTTTTATATTAAAGGAAGTCACCAATAAATGTGGTCAGACGGTATACTCCACAAATTACAAAGGAGTTTACGTATCAACAGTAATAGTACAGGAAGCTAAAACTAGAATTCATACGGGTGATATTAAATTAACACACTACTTTAACAATAAAATTGATTACTTATTTCATTATAGTCAGAACACCATGGAGAATATCTATCGAGAAATAATCTTAAATGATTGTAAATTAAATAAAGAAATACTTCGAAATCGAATGGCAATGGCCATCACAAACCCAAATTTGGTTGCACCCATGTTAATATCAGAAAATGGAGTGTTTGCGAGAATCTTCGGAGAAGCTTTATAAGGAATTGTCAGTAAAATTAATGAAATATGAAAAATGTACTAATGAATTGCCAGTTAGCGTCGATGGGAAGATACGATTTATGGAACCAATAACACGGATATTACTTGAAGAAAACACAAAACCAAAATTACTCCAGTGCAATAGATTGCTAGCCCCATTATACCGTTTGTCACCAGATTCGTGGGTAGCATTACCCGATTACCGAGGAGTTAGAACTCCAGATAAATTGGAATTAATCAATTTAGAGTATTTAGTGAACTTTACATCCCTAAATAAAATGGCACAACTAGGTTTCTACGCAAGCGAGGATATAGAAGAAGCTCAAAGAAATTTATTATTTCCATCAAAGAAAGAACGGGTGATATCAGAAATGATTGATACAATATTACCAAACGGAGAGAGTAAGGTTAATTATGAATATCTCCTAACACCAGATGACTTCAAAAAAGCAACGTACAAAACGATGGAAAAGATTTGGGGAAAATTTAAGTTCTTAGGACAAGCGTGTGCTGGTTTGATTGGCATCTATGTGATCGTAGTAACAATAAAGGTGATACTATCTCAAATTTTATCTGCTCATAGAATATATAAAATATCCGGATGGTCATGGAAAATAATTATTGGTTGTATTCCGTTTATAGCAAGATTTTTTATTACTCATCATCAATATAAAGAAATGGCGAATGTGAGAGCACAGTTAAAAACTGATCAAAAGAGTGAAGAATCTTTGTGTGAATCGAGGGACAGAAATAGTGGCAATAACAACAATAATGACAATGGCAGAAACGAGCAAATGTATTTTAGAAAAGAAATAATGAAAAGCGAGGTAAAACCAGAGTCACGGTGCCTACTAGAACAGATGCCAAAACTTAAAGGAATCGACACACTCTCAAAATGGTATACACCGGTATTCCTTCCAACAGCACCAACATATCCAAGTGAAAGGCTAAAAGAAATGAAACCAGTAGAACATATTAAACTAGAAGCCGAAAGGATTGAACCAACAAGTGTTGAAATAGAACGGAAAAAACATGCTCGGATTACCATGTAGTTATGCGTTAATGACAATAGAAAATAGAGGCAAACAACCTCGAACAAATATACTGTTTAACGAGAGAAAGGTCAAAGCATTATTAGATTCCGGTTCCAGTCATACTATAGTGTCGGATAAACTGTTGACAAGGGAAGAGAGAGCAAAGATGAAACCGACGAATAAAATTATTAAATCAATGTCTCACAATGTACTGAATATAATCGGGAAGCTAGAAGTCAAATTAATTATTGGTAATCAAGAAATAACACATTATGTGTCAGTAATGAGTAAAAGCCCTGTTGAATGTCTAATTGGTATGGATGTTATGGAGCAACTGCGAGGAATTGCGCTGGATCTGACAACAGGAAAATTAATAAAGGGACAATTAGATACAGTTGCAAATAAACCAAGAGAAGTTGTTTTAAATAAAGCGTTGGAAATACCAGCAAGAAGCGAAATAATATGTTATGCTAGTGTAGCAAACACGTCAGATGACGAATGTGTTTTCGAACCCAGTCGAAAACTAGTAGAGAAATACGAATTCCCAATGTGCGACGAGATAGTACAAGTAAAAGATCAGGCAGTGCCAGTGAGAATGGCTAATCTTAGCACAAAATCTATCCAAATGAAACCTAACACGAAGTTAGGAAAGTTAATAAAATTTAAAACAGAAGAAGCCCAAAATTTACCGAGAAACATCAAAATTTATAGAAAACCACAAGTGACGAGCAACTATTTGACAGAAGCACAAAAACAACAGTTTATGGCATTATTAAAAAAGTACAAAAGAGTGTTTGCAAAGCACGAGTATGATTTGGGACTTACCCAGGTGATCGAACATGAGATACCACTACTCGATGAAACTCCTATTAAATTACGACCGTATAGAATCCCTTATATACATCAAGAGGAAAGTGATAGACAGATAAAAGCGATGAAAGAGTTTGACATAATAAGAGACAGTTCATCACCATTCTCATCCTCAATAGTAGTAGTCAAAAAGAAAGACGGTGATTTACGGTTTTGTGTGGATTATCGAAAATTGAATCAGGCTACAAGAAAAGACACCTACCCTATTCCAGTTCCACAGGAAATGTTTGATCAAATGGGAGAAGTACAATTCTTCATAGTAATCGATTTGAATAAGGGATATAATCAATTTAAAGTAAAAGAAGAAGATAGAAGGAAAACGGCATTTTCAGACGGTAAAGGTTTGTACGAATTCAATGTGTTATCATTTGGCTTAACGGGAGCGCCAGCCACGTTCCAGCGAGGTATGAATTTTGTGTTAAGAGACATCCAACACGCACTAGTTTATATTGATGATATAATAATATTTTCGAATAACTTTCAGGAACATTTGGAAGATGTAGAAACAGTATTCCAAAGATTGTTAAAGGCGAATTTAAAAATAAACCCTCAAAATGTGAGTGGGGGAAATCAGAGGTAGTCTATGTTGGTCATATTATATCCCGAAATGGATTACAGCCAAACCCCGAAAATGTAGAAAAAATTAAAAATTATCCAATTCCAAAAAATGTAGATCATGTTAGACAATTTCTCGGATTAGCCAGTTATTATAGAAAATTCATTAAAAATTTTGCGCATGTAGCACAACCCCTGAACATATTATTAAAAAAGCAGACTCAATTTAAATGGACAAAAACACAACAGGAAGCGTTCGAATCGCTGAAAGAAAGTTTGATTAAAAACCAATATTAAGATGTCCAAATTTTAAAATACCATTTATCCTAATGACAGATGCGAACAATTTGCGTTGGGCGCAGTGCTAGGACAACAGGTTGAAGGAGAAAGAGATCACGTCATCGCATATGCGAGTAGAACTTTGAAACCGCATGAAAAGAATTATTCTACGATTGAAAAAGAAACGTTGGCATTAGTTTATGGAATAACTACATTTCGACAGTATTTAGTTGGGAGAAGATTTGTTGTCTTTACGGACCATAACCCTTTACAATGGCTCATGAAGCATAGAGATTCAACAAGTAAGTTGATTAGATGGTCAATTGCACTACAGGAATATGATTTTGAAATTAAATACCGTATGGGTAAATCAAATGCAAATGCAGACACACTGTCGAGAATCCCTGAAGAAAATAATAATAATAATGAAAAAACGAACTATAATGATACAATATTTATGGTAATTAAATCAGCAAATAATATAAAAGAATTACAATATGATCAAGAAAATGATGAGGAACTAAGTCAATTACGAAAATATGCAGTAACAATTAAAAAGGAGAGTGATTGGAAACATATTGTTGAGGAAAAACATAAATATATTATCCGCGAGGGTTTATTAAAATGTGTAAAAAATGAAAATTTACTAATTATAGTTCCAGCAAAACATCGAGAAGCATTATTGTTGATTTACCACGATGGAGCACTAGGAGGGCATTTATCAGCTCGAAAAACATTGTCAAGATTGAAATTGAAGTATTATTGGGAGACAATGGAACAAGATGTCAAACAATGGTGCCATACTTGTAAAGTATGTTTGACAAGACGAAATACAGGAAGGAAAATAAAAGTTCCACTAAGACCTATGCCGGTGCCAGCAGCGCCAATGGAAATGACAGCAATGGACATTGTCGGTCCATTGCCGGAAACAATAAATGGCAAAAAATATATCGTGGTATTTTGCGACTATCTAACTAAATGGCCAGAAGCATATGCCATGCAAAATCAAAAGGCAGAAACGGTTGCAAAAATACTAGTAGAAAACAATATTTTCCGATATGGAGCACCAAAGAAATTACTTACGGATCAAGGAACGAATTTTCAAAGTGAATTATTTAGTTCGATATCGGATCTATCTGGTATATTAAAACTTAGCACATCACCATACCATCCACAAACAGATGGCCTAGTAGAAAGGTTTAACGGAACATTAATTAATATGATATCATCTTATGTGAATCGAAAACAAAGAGATTGGGATTTATTTATCAAACCATGTTTATTCGCATATCGAAATGCAGTTAATGAAATCACTGGTGAAACACCCTTTTATCTTATGTATCTACGGCGAAATAATATGCCAATTGATTTGAAATTTCAAACACCTATATCACAGTATATGGATATATCCGATTATAAAGTAATTATGCATGAGAGATTACAGTCAATGTGGGCTCAAGCTGGTTTAAAAATAAGACATAGCCAGGAAACGTATAAAGAATCCTACGACAGAAAAGCACATGCTCATAATATTAATATAAGAGATTTAGTCTATGTGAAAAAACCAGAACCAGAAAAGGGCTTGTCACCAAAGTTACAACGACTGTTTAAAGGACCGTATATTGTATGTGATACAACAGAAACCAACCTGAAATTACGTCCACAAAATAATAAAAAGGCTGGGACAATTATAGTCCATGCTAATCGTTGTAAGAAAGTGCCGGCAATGGAGAGTGATAGATATCCGTTAAGATCGAAAAAGAATAAATCAGTAGAAGAAAAAGTGGTCAAGCAAAAAGGTATTAAAAACCCAGTACCCTTAGGATATACCACTAAAGTCTTGTTAATAACAACAATAATGCTACTAAATGTTTTGGGAACAAATGCATGTCGATCTTTTCCAAAGTATGCAATAAAAAGTGTCCAATTATTGGAGAAAATTCATATATATTCAACATGTACCCAAATAGTATGGTTTTATCTGTGTGGGTCAACGGAAGAAATAGAAATAAGTAATTTATTAAATCACTTTGACCCACCTGTAAAGTTGAATTTCAATAAAAATATTTTCGTGGCTCGTCAATTAACGGTCAATTATGAATACCCTTGGCAATTAACAGAGTTACTATTTCAAAATAATAATACAAAAATACGTAATATAATCCAAATTGAAATATTAACAAAAAATTTAAACAGTCTGGTTTCAAAAGAACCAGTAGTGAATGGAATCGACGTATATTGGGAACCCCACGAACTCCAAAAAGTGAAATTAATCTTCCAAAATAATATTATCGATACATTAAACATCAGAAAACCCTTTGTCCATTACAATAATTTAAAATTAAATCAAACGTATGATATCGTTGTGCAATATTATGAAAAGCTTTTGCGTGAAAATGGTACCGAAATAGATAACCAGTGGGTAAAAATTGAGTCTATTCGATAATCCATGAAATTGGAAAATGAACCAAATCGTATTATTTTACGATATAATAATCAAAAATGGATAGCCACACGACAAGCGATAACCAATAAAAAAGTGGAAATTTACTATTGCAGAAAACTGCAAGCTATATTGCAAGGTAATATTACATCTAAAATATTAATATTTCAGCAAATACGTTCAAAGTCAACTTCAAAAATTGTGATTGTAAAAATAAAATATTATCAACGTGCTTTTCATCCCGATCATTGGAAAATCGTTCTAGTGGAAAGTAAATCTATTCGAGTACAATTTGATACAACTGAGGCAGAAAGCTCAAAATATATGCACAATTCATCAACCAATGTGATTCATCAACTCATAAATGACATTAATTCTTCTCTTATTAATGGAACACAAATTCCAAGAAACAAAACTACATTCTCACTATCAAATGATTTTGAAAATAATTATGTTATTTTGTCATCTATCATCATCAGTGTCACACCATTTTCCATTATCATTCTTCTCACTCTACTGATTTACTTTCAAAGACTTAACAGACAATATGAATGTCAATCCAAGACCTCAAAACCTTGGATTGTCTACGAGGAAACATGGGTCTAGTGAGATACATTTATTTTGCATGCAATTATGATATTATAATAGTACTGTATTAGTAGTAACTTTAAATTAATGTAGTTTTAAATTTTGCACCTTTCAATCAAAGAGAAATATGATGGGCTAAGAGGGAATTGAACACAAAATTTTATGGGAAAGAAAATTTAACAACTGTACATAAGGGGTCGTAAAAATAATTAAAATCAGTTTAACTAGTTAAATCAAAGAAAATAAAATATGTCAAAATTAAATAGGTAAATTTTTATTAATATTTATTATTTATACAGTGATCACTAAGGCAATGCCCCTGAGGTACTCTACCGTGTTGATCACTTCAATCTTAAAATCTAACAATTGATTGATTATTGTTATATATATCATGATTAATAAAAACTTTCCCTCGTCTTATATATATTTTGGCGTCCCATCCCATAATTGAATATTGAATTAAATAAATTAAATAAATAAAATAATCAAAGCGATTAAATGAACAAATAAATAAAATAATCAAATAAAACAATTCAATAGTAACAAATTATTATTATTATTATTATTATTATTATTATTATTATTATTATTATTATTATTATTATTATTATTAAGAGTCCAAAAGATCCCAATACCTACAAGTCTCATTATATTATCATAATAAAACTTTAAATATCAAATATAAAATAAATATAAAACTATTCGTATTATTTTATTTACGAACATTTTTTATAAGACATTTGTTAATAAAAAAGTCCTGTTCGATTATTCTCTAAATATTTAATAATTTAAGACAATGTGCCAGAATGATTTTCACTGGATTTCACTAAAAACAGTTGTGTAAAGAATCATTATTATTATTGTTGTTATTGTTAATTATTATTATTATTATTATTATTATTATTATTATTATTATTATTATTATTATTATTATTATTATTATTATTATTATTATTATTATTATATTATTATTATTATTATTATTATCATTATTACTATTATTATTGTTGTTGTTTTAGTTATTGTTATTATTAGATCTATAGGAAAGTATCTAAATAGTTATTAAGAAATAATAGAATGAACTTAAAATAAATGACAACTCACCGTATCCCAACTAATTTGCTTACATGAAATACATCTCCGACATAATCCCCAATGATGCCTGGTATCAAATTTCTCATCCCCCTGCCGCAATTAACAACTCTCAACCCTCTGTCAAAAACAATGTTAAACGGGAAAACTTCAAAAAAAAATAGTTCTGAATGAATTGACATGTTGTCACCTTCACTTTTAAAGCTTTGATTGTCAAATTTTAATGCAATTAAACACTTTATTTGCCATTTTATTTTCTCCAATAATTTCTATTTCAATTGCTATGTTGTAAAAGGTTTTAGCGATTCCAAAAATCTTATCCTTTCTAAACAATATAATATATCAAATGTTTCCTTTTGAGCATCAATAATCAAGCAATTAGATTTTCTAACCTATTTATCCTACATAATTCGTAAGGTGAACAAGACAATTAACAATATAATGTAGCACAAAAATCTATGATCTCAATTTTAATATATATTCATAAATTGATATTAAATTAAGTCTCTCAACTAATTTCAGTGGATTCTTTAAATATTTCCGTGGATTACATTAAAAAATCAACTAAAACATAAATATGGGGAAGAAAACTATAGGTCTTTGATTATTTCTCTTAGGTGTACTATATCTATACAGTGATACAATAAAAATTCAATATAACTAAATGCAAAATGCAAAATTTACTACAAAACATGTATCGCAAACAACACGACATTTTACATTTATATCCAATCCATCTTGAAGTGAATTAAATTCTGCCTATATAATGTATATAAATTCTTTAAAAACTATGAAAATTGAAAAGAAAATTATTTTAAATGGCTGCCACTACATTAAAACAAAAAAAATAATTTTATTAAAATTGATATTACGGGATTACGCTTGATATAATGCAATAATAAATAATGACTATCAGCTTTTCTTGCCCAAATATGTAATACAAAGAGGAAATTGCGATAAACTTCCCATATTAGGACTAGGACACAAAATGCATAACACTTCCACTGTGTCTCGGTATATAATTTATGTATTTTAAAAAGAGCGACAAACTTATGGACTTGCATCTGAATGTGTGCACCCAATCAAATTTTGCACCTGAAAAGATTTTATGTGATGAATTGAGTCGTAATAACTTAGTGAACCAATTGGTGGGTTACTGGTGGTTGAATGTTTAAGTGCTGTTACCAGCGTAACCCAGAATACAACATTGTTTTCCTCTTGGTACCCGTTGAGCAATCAACGTTGGTACTGTACCAAGGGGTTGAGTACTCGCAAAAAGTGAGCGCGTCAAGCACTGTAATTGTCGAGCACTCTATGGGTTCACGGACGCCGATAGAAGGCACGTGTCCGATTTGTTTCGGTCCCTCATCGAGATTGTTTCCCCAAACACCTTTTTACCAATCATCTTGTTTTAGACAACAGCAAAGTTCAATCTCATACTCATTAGATAACGGATCATTTATTTAATCACTACTAAATGACAAGGTTTGTTTACGCACTCTCGAACGTCTCTCAGGATTGTGGATTGGCTTCCATTTCTTTCAATTTCTCCTGTTCGGCTAGCCAGGCCCTCTTCAATTTGTCACGGGTATTCCGCCCTAGCCGTTTGCGTTTCGGCTTGCTTGCCTGGGCTGGTGGGTATATCTGGGCCAACTCCACGGAAAGTGGACGAATCTGCTCGCAAAGGGTGTCCTGGACAAATCTTTCGTTCAATTTACTCTCGAGCGAGCACACTTGTAGCTTCAGCGCTCGGATCTCGAGTTGATCTTGCTCCGCCTGGGTCTGGAGTTGTGAGATACGCGTAGTTTGTTTTTTCATGTCGGCCGGACTGAACCACGTACTTTCGAGTTCTCGGCACTTGATCTTGAGTTTCTCGACCCGACGTCGAAGTTCTTCGGCTTGATGTTGGGCCTGTTCACGGTCCTTTCGCAGGTTTTCGAGGAATTTGTACACTAAATGAAGGAAAAATGAAGCTCTACAACTGGTCTCCATATGCATAAACTCCATATGCATAAAAGCGATACAATTAACTATATAGAATTAACAGATGAAGGACAAGGAGGGTCATCCTGTCCCTGGGAGTACCCCATACACAATATGACTTATATGCAATGTCCAAAAGATGATCTATAGTACGACAAATGTGCACGCTGAACAATCACATAAATGTTTTAATAACAAAACAAATTTTACAAATTGTCTTAATTACTACAAGAACAAAAAAAAATCCGACGCAACATAATATCACCAATTATATCACTCCGCATTGTCACTCCCGGTGAGCTAGACTGGGTTCTTACGGGGCCTTCCTCGTTTTCGTGGAGGGGCAACTGCCCCCTCCAGCTCCTCTGGGGTTTTCCCTTCTGCTTCGGCTCTGATCTGGAGTTCTATCCTCCTCAGCCGCATCTGGGCTGCTTCCAACTCGATCAATGCCCGATCGCGGGCCTCCTGTAACAAGTCATTGTCCGATTCCACCTTCACCCATGCCTGGGCATCGGGTTCTGGGCCGGTCCGGATAATCCGATTGGAACAGTCCAGGTCCCGCCCCTGACACCATCGATGAATATGGTGCCAGATGTACCGCGTGCGAAGGCGGGTGATTGTCCATTGTTCGTCCTCTTCGCTGCTGAGGTTATCGTTTGGTGGTGCCATGCCTGGAATGTAAACGTTAATACCCGTTTAACTCGCGTCACTTATTAATGGTCGTCATAATAAAATACATCGAATTATCTCACCTATCAATGACTAAGTTTATCACGATTGATTATAACTACTTTTATCAAAGAAAAAAAAAATAAGTTTTATTTATGGTTTTTCCAATTTGATTGTTAACTACTTAAAATTACCTGGCTGTTATCCAAAGAAAATAAGTTTGGTGCATAGGTTTTACCAATTTAATTTTTAACTACTTAAAATTAAATAACTTTAATAAAAGAAAATTTAAAGTTGGTGTATAGGTTTTACCAATTTAATTTTTAACTACTTAAAATTAAATAACTTTAATCCAAATTTAAGCATTTACAATTGTTATCGTCACCCTGATTTAAGGCCCTTTGTTTTATCACAGCAATCGTGGTTTAATTAGCTAAAATCATGGCCGCTTTATGAGAATTTAAATGAATTGTCCCCCCTGATCTTTTAAAGGTGATGCAAGTCATTACAGCAGGGTTGTAGAAGCAGGCAATTGGTAATCCTGTGTATAGTTTTTAGTTTTTCTTTTAAAATTTTCCAAATACAGGCATCAAGCTAGAGGATCAGAACTTAAAGACTTTGATTTTAATATTGCCGAACAGAGATCACTTTACTCATCAACCTATAAATACTTAGGAGGATTGCCTGATGTCAATTTATTATTATTTTTAAATATTAAACTATGAATTTTAGAAAACATCATCAAGTACTTATCAAGAATTTTGTCAGCAAAAGAAAATTAATCATTTGGAACTTGACAACGGAATGCCGATGTTTTCTGTTGAAGCTGTTGATAGTCCTCTTTTTGATGCCGATTATAAGGATGATGGATTTCCAAGACATCGCTTTGGATTTGATAGACAACAAATGGAAACAACCTATGGAGTTGAATATGAGTAGTGGGGATATTACCCTAATGGACACAAGCCTCCCACTGTTTTCATGTTTTATACCTATTTTTCCCCCATAAACGTAAAAAAACACTTAAAACCCCTAAAAACCTATATCTTTTAATTTCTTTATTCTGAAGACATTTTGGTTTCAAAATAAAGACTTAAAAAAAACAACAAAAATATTAAAAAAACAACAAAAATATTAATAAAACGGGGAAAAAAATACTGATAAAACTATGAAAAACGTTTGTCGGCTTGTGGTCGTTAGGGATATAAACACACTATTTGAGGATGTCAACTAGCAAGTTGCTATTTGACTAATTTATAATTTTATAAATCTTAATCTTGATGTCTTGAAGAATAAAAAATTTTATGAAAGAATAAAACTGCTCTGAGAGGACAGTGGTATTTTTTTTTTTTTTTTTTTTTTTCACTGTCCTCTCAACAGTTTTTTTTGATCCGGATCATTTTTTTTTTTTTATTTCAACCTCTTTCGTTTATCGAATCTCTTCCAATATACAAGCTGGCCAGACTTATATATCAGAATCAATTCGATAATAGCAGCACACCTTATTATTCGCTTCTCGCTCACGAAGTCGATTTCATCGGCGTTTTAAGTGTGCTGCTCGAAAGTACAAATGAATTCGAAAGCGAATCCGAAAGAGGTCCGAAAACAACCAAGAAATAAATGTGCACATTATAGAATCGATCCGGGGGTGTTCGAAAGACTGGTGGCGATAATTACCGGTTCGCCACCATCACCCGTTTCAATATTTTTTTTTTCATATTTATGTTTAAAAAATAATTAATTAATAAAATAAATAAAATATACAAGATTTATTTCCTAAGATACCCACACTATATATTTTTTTAATATTTATTTTCAAAAATTATTTTCAATATTATTTTCAAATTTTTAATATTATTTTATGTTGAAAAAAAAACTAACCTCAGAAGTGATTTGAACCGCTAGCATTTGAACCACTGTGCCAGTCTATTCCCACTGCGCTATCGGAATTCGGATTTTTATCATTTTTTAAATTTTTATTATAAAAATGAATAATATAAATCTTAAAATTCAAGAAAAAAATAAATTAAATCTTGATTATAATAAAGAATTTACTCATGAAATCAAGAAAAATGATATTTTAAAAATCTCACCAACTTCAGGATCTATTGCAAACTTAAATCGTAGGGGTGATATAGTTTTTCAATCTCTTCAAACATCAAACCCAATAGATATTTGTAATGCCAAATTATATTATAAAATTGAATTAGAAATTGAAGCAAACAAAGATATAACCCTAGAAAACAATTTCTTTCCAAATTTATTCTCCAACATGAGATTAAAACTAGGATCATCAGAAATTGAAACTGTTTTGCATCCAGGAGTATATTCTACAATGTTAAATTTTATTTTAACTGGTTGTGATTATAAAAACGAATATGGTGAATTAACAGGTTGGATTCCTGATGTTAATAAAGGAGATTTAGATAAAGATGGTTTAGATATAAATTATGCTTACTATAAAAGAGTTGAACTTTATAAGTTGAAAAAATTTGAAGGTTATTTTGAATTAAAACACTTGTTCGGATTCCTTCAAAACTATAACCGGGTGCTCCATAATGTTTTTATAGAACTCATCTGTAATAGACTAGAAGGTGATAAAAGATTGTTCTATGGAGCTGCAGATACAAAAGCTAAATTAAAATTATCAACACTTGAATTGCATATACCTGAATGGACATTAAACCCACATTCTGAAATCAAACTCCTTGAAAGATTAAATTCCAACAAGTCTATAAATGTAAATTATTTAAATAGAATCTGTAGTGAATTTAGTATGACAGAGGGTTCAACATATTCTATAAAGGTGGCAAATTTAGCATACCGACCAAGATATATCTTGATTGGATTCAAAGAAACAGATTCATCTTTCCAAAAAAATAACAATCTATTTATTCAAAAGATTGGAAATGATAATTTAAAACAATCCAAATTCAATTAAATAGTTCTTATTATCCAATAAATAGAATGGAATTTAATATTGAAAATAATGAAAACATATTCCCATATCTAAATTATATTGAAACATGTTATGATTTCAAAGTTGAACCGCAATTAAGTTTAGAAGATTTCAAAAATTTATATTCTATATTTTGTATAAATGTATCAGACCAAGATGATCGCCTAGCTATAAATAATGTTGATGTTACACTTCATATAACAAAGGATTCTAATTTTAAAGCTAAAGTATATACATTAATATTAGAAGAAAAGAAAATAGAAATGAAATTATATGGTGGAAAGATTTCAATTATTGAAAATGTTAGGGGAGATTCTTCATAAGTAGATTCCCCCATAAAAAAACTTTTAAAATGAGTAAATATTGGACATGTGAAAGTTGTAATTGTCAAGTTACAAGACATCACAAAGCAAGTCATCTTAAAACTAAAAAACATACGAGAGTTGATATTACAGGAGGTGATCTACAATCTTCAAAAACAACATCTTCAATATTAAAACCTTTTACTACAGAAAAATATCCAGGTGAAAGACATTTATTTAAACACAATTATACTGGGCCAGGAACAAGATTAGATATTAGATTAGATGAAAATAATAATCCCAAACAAGGAGAAGAACCAATAAATAGAATTGATCAAGCAGCTTTAAAACATGATATTGCTTACAATTCAGAAGATCTTAGAGATAGACATGTTGCAGATGTGAATTTAATACATGATTTAAATAGTATCCAAAATCCATCAAGCAAGGAAAAGATTCAAAGAGCTCTAGTTAAATTAGCAATGAAAGGTAAGATTTTCATAGGCTTAGGACACAGTCCGATCACCATGGGTGCAAGACTTCCTAGGAAAGCAAAAGATGTTGCTAATAAAAAGATTATCGAACAAGCAGAGATTGAAAGATCCCTCGAGAGTACAGCCAAGACTAGTTTACAAACCCCAACAGAATCAGAAATAAAATATGCCAACGAATTACACCATGAATTTAGAAAAAATAAAAAATATTTAAAAGTTCAAGTACATGAAAAAGATCAAACATGGTCTGCAGATTTAGTCTTTATGCCAACCAAATCATCAGACCCTGAAAAATATAAAATAATTTTAACAGTAATAGATTTCTAATAGATTTCTAATTTTAAAGCTAAAGTATATACATTAATATTAGAAGAAAAGAAAATAGAAATGAAATTATATGGTGGAAAGATTTCAATTATTGAAAATGTTAGGGGAGATTCTTCATAAGTAGATTCCCCCATAAAAAAACTTTTAAAATGAGTAAATATTGGAGATGCGAAACTTGTAATTGTCAAGTTACAAGACATCACAAAGCAAGTCATCTCAAAACTAAAAAACATACGAGAGTTGATATTACAGGAGGCGACCTACAATCTTCAAAAACAACATCTTCAATATTAAAACCTTTTACTACAGAAAAATATCCAGGTGAAAGACATTTATTCCGTCACAATTATACTGGACCAGGAACAAGATTAGATATTAGATTAGATGAAAATAATAATCCCAAACAAGGAGAAGAACCAATAAATAGAATTGATCAAGCAGCTTTAAAACATGACATTGCTTACAACTCTGAAGATCTTAGAGATAGACATGTTGCTGATGTGAATTTAATACATGATTTAAATAATATACAAAATCCATCAAGCAAGGAAAAGATTCAAAGAGCTCTAGTTAAATTAGCAATGAAAGGTAAGATTTTCATAGGAGCAGGACTTCCTAGAAAAGCAAAATATGTTGCTAATAAAAGGATTATTGAACAAGCAGACGTTGAAAGATCCCTTGAGAATCAACTCTTTGAGAATAAACCCTTACAAACCCCAACAGAATCACAAATAAAATATGCCAACGAATTACACCATGAATTTAGAAAAAATAAAAAATATTTAAAAGTTCAAGTACATGAAAAAGATCAAACATGGTCTGCTGATTTAGTCTTTATGCCCAAATCATCAGACCCTGAAAAATATAAAATAATTTTAACAGTAATAGATTTATATACAAGATTTGCTTTTGCAAGATGTTTAGAAAATAAAACAGGATATTCAATTACAGAAGCATTTGAAAATATATTTGAAGAATATCAAAGAATTCCAAAATATTTATGGTGTGATAAAGGAACAGAATTTTATAACAAGGTTTTTACAAAGATTTTAAATGAAAATGATATTAAATTATATTCAACAGAAAACGAAGGAAAAGCAGTTGTGGTTGAAAGATTAAATAGAACATTAAAAAATAAAATGTGGAAATATTTTACTGCTATTGGAAAACAAAAATGGAACAATGAATTGTTACAAAAGATTGTAAATGAATATAATAATGATGTACATAGTTCTATAAAATCAACACCTTTAAATGCTTCCTTGAATCCTGAAACAGTTAAAGTGGTAAATATTGAAAATGATGTTATTGTTGATACAACCCCTATAAAACCAAAATTTAAAATTGGTGACCGCGTAAGAATATTTAAATATAAAAATAAATTTGAAAAAGGATTCACAGCAAAATGGACAAATGAAATTTTTATTATAAATAAAATACATTATACAACTCCAATAACATATAGCATCATTGATTTAAATAATGAAAAAATATTAGGTAGATTTTATAATAATGAACTACAGAAAACAGATTTTTAAGTCGACAAGCTCTAAAACAAACTTTTCCATATTTCAGCTTCTTCTCTATCCAAATAAATATAATTATATTTTTCTCTCCAATGATTATCAACAAACATATCAAACATATTCTTATCAGGTTCAACATTTGAAAATAAATCATTATAAATCATATTCTTATCACGCTTGTCTAATTTAAAAAATATAAAACAATTGGAATTATTTCTTATAGAGTTTTTATCTAAAGCATAATATGTTTGAGATATATAAATAACATTACAATTATTATGTCTTCCTCGTGTAAAGTAACTCTTTTGAATCTCTTGATTTTTCATGTTAACAACATCATCAAATATAACTAGATTCTTTTTATCTTTAGGAAGTAAATCACAATGTAAAACATCTTCAGGTTTATTAGAGAATAAGATCTGGATTCCATCCCCTATATAATCATTTTTATTACTAATATCTGATTCTAAAATCTTTTCCTTGTACCAATCAACCATATCACAAGGATGAAAAACCTCTTCGGGATATGTATGTTGATTTTTAAAAATATCAATTATAGCTTTTTTAGTTAATTTATTTTCAAATCCACATTTCAAAAGTTGTAATTCCGGTTGGTTAATGGTTGTAGAATAAAAGATTAAATTAGTATAATCCAAAAAAACCATCTTCTAATAACATTCTCATAAGAAGAACATTCTTTCCACATCCAGAAGATCCAATAATTAAGCATCTAAAATTATCAGGAAATACTTTATTATTAAATTTAGATTTATGTCTATTTAAAATTGGTTTCCAAGTATCCATTTTTATTTATTATAAAATGACAACACAAAACCCTACAGAGGAATCTTTGCAAGAATTAATAAATTCAAATAAAAATAAATCAGTAGTAATCTCTGGTAAAAAATATTTTATTGGAAAACATGTAAAAGAACAAGTTAAAGAACATATAGGGAGTTCCTCCAAATCCGGAGGTATTCTACCTTTAGCAGCTTTAATACCTGCAATCATTGCCGGACTATCAGGTGCTGCTGGAATAGCTGGAGGAATTGCAACTACAGTTCAAAAAGCTAAAGAATCTCAAAAGACAGACCTAGAAAAAGAAAAACTACAAACTGAAATCGAGAAAATGAAGGGAGGGAAAGGTCTCTATCTTGATCCTTATAAAGGCCGTGGTTTAAATGATTTTTTAAAAAATCAAATTTCATCATCTGAATCTTTATCTTCAAAAGATAAAGATGATTTTAAAAAAATATGTAAATCTTTAAAGAATGGATGTCTTTGTAAAATTAAAAATGGTAAAGGTTTATACTTGAAACCCTTTCCAACGGATCCTTTACCAAAATGATACCATTTTTAATACCATTAAAATGGTATATGAAGAAAGATTAGCACTTTTAAAAAAATTACAATCAGAACAAGATAAATATAATAAAAAAGATACAACTCAACAAACTGAATCTATAATATTAAATGAGGTAATCCAACAACAACAGGGGCCAACAATTAAAGCTATAAAAGAGTTAGAAGTTTTAAAATTTAAAGAGTTGGAAGATAAACAAGATTTAAAAGAATTACCATGGTTGGAAGATTTAAATATAAAACCTCTTATACTTGATCCTAAAATTAATGTGAGTTTAAGTAAAACAATTAAACCTACATTTAATATTAATGTTGAAGGATATCAAATAATAACAATTAATAAACATGACTTTCTGTTATATTTAAATTCAGAAAATAAATCACGTATTCATTCACAAAATGTTTATAATACTAAACACCTAGATTTTGAATTTACAGATGATTTTTATGGATTAGTTTGTGGATATCCCTCAGAGAATGTTGATCTTCTAGAAATTAAAAAATATTTAAATTTAATAGAATTAGTACATGGTAGTGCTAAAGCAAAACATATTCAAGATTTAAAGAAATATTTAAATAAAAATGAAAGGGGTTATATTGTCACAGAAGGAGAGGGCCAGGGTCAGGGCCAGGGAAAGGGTAAGGAGATAAACCCAATCAATCTTTTTATTGAATTAAGGAAACTATTAGCAGCTAAAAAAGCAGGACATAATAATTTAGATTCTGATATTTTAAAGATTTCTAAAGAATTATTAAAACAAGGAATAATTTCAAAAGATAAATTTAATAAGTATACGAAGTTATAAATACGAAGTTATAAAATATAAAATGACTCCTTCAATATTAGATTTTTTAAAAACATTTGGAATAAATACAAAAACAAATTTTGATTTAAAAGATTATGCAGATTATTTAAATTTAAAATAAAAATATTAATGAATGATGAATTGTCGAGTCTGAAAGAAGACACTCCAAAGAATATCATTATAAATTATCAAAATTCAAATGAAAAAGGATCTCATTGGGTTTGTATATATAATAAATCTATATACTTTGATTCTTTTGGGATTAAACCCACTAAAGAAGTTGAAGACTATCTCTCGGACTACACTTTTAATTCTTTACAAGTTCAACCTAATAATACTAAAATATGTGGTATTTTAAGCTTATATGTTTTGTATAGATTGAATAAATCTAAAGGAGAAGGTTTCACTTCCTTAATCCAAGAAATTTATAATGATTTAAAATCTCTTCTATGAAAATGGAGCTTCGCAACCTTCCGGAAGATAATTTAAAAAAAATGGTAAACATAATGTCAGATAAATATTCAAGAACTTTATCTATAAATTCAAAAGAATCAGACTTTACTATAAACTTTCAAGATTCAATAAAATTAGATCAAAATTTAAATTATGAATTAGGTCTATTATGGTTTTGTGCTTATAATACTATTTTTAATATAACTAAAGATAATAACACATTTAGTTATAGTAAGCCCCCAAAATTCGAGGATAACATTATAATAATAATAGAACCCGGGGCTTATGAGATAAAAGATTTAAATAATATACTTTCTAAAAAAACAAATGGAGCTATTGAAATTAAAATAGATTTACCAACTTCAAAATGTATAATGACTTTAAAGAATATAGGAATTAGGTTTCAAAATAATAGTTTCTTTAGAACAATTTTAGGATTTACACAGAGTCATTATAACATACCTAAGTTGAGAATATAACATCAGAAAATATTATAAAAATAATAAATACAAACACAATAAATATTCATTGTGATTGTATAACAGGTTCTTATAATAATGGTAAACAAACAAATGTTTTATATTCCTTTCCCTCAAACACAGTTCCTATGGGATATAAAATAGTTGAAAGAATGAATCCTCCAAATTATTTACCTTTATGTAGAAAATATATAATGGATATTAATTTTAAAATTCTTAATCAAGAAGGAGAATTGATTGATTTTAATGGAGAAGAAATTTCAATGTATTTACATTTGAAACAGGTTTGAATACGAAGTTCCACATGTCATTTTAAATTATTAATAAATGAGTTCTTATATTCCATGTAATAGAGGTGGTGGAACAATAAAAACAGGGTTTAATACAGAAGAAATATTAACTTTAACAGAAAATAAATATATTAATGAAAGAGGTGATTCAATGAAGGGTGATTTAATTTTAAATGGACACAAGATAAAAGAATTATCTTTTCCAACTGATGAAGCTGATGCAGTTAATAAAAAATATGTGATGGTGTTAAAAATTATACTGATTTAACAACAACAAGAATTGAAAGTTCATTAACAACAAAAATGGATTCAATGGAATCAAAGCTTAATAATATCGAACAACGATTTAATGATAAATTTGACAAGTTACAAAGTCTGTTAACTGAACAAGTTGTAAAGTTAAATACTACAATATTAAACTCTAAAGATAAACAAATTATGAATACTAAATTTAATACAATATATAATATAATAAATGAGATGATTACATCATTTAATAAAAGAATTTCAAATTTAGAGTCTCATGGAACACACATTAACACCACACATAGTATTAGAAAAAGAGCTGCTGAATTAGAACAGAATAAAACATTATTACCCCATACATATAAACATTTTATAGAACCAAGTTCAATAACAACAAACAGTAAAGAATGGGTGTTTTTATGGTTGTAAAGATTATTGATCCTTATTTCTTTTTGTTTGATGATGATAATGAAAGAATGAAATGGTTTGTGAAATGTGATTATAATAGTAAGCTTGAAAAGGGTGATGTTATAATGACTAGTTATGATTTACCACACGGAGATTGGTATGTTAATACTCATTCACATGGACTACATAAAGTTAAAAGTAAGAATATTATTTTTAAAAGCACACTTGTACAATATATAGATTTAATATTTTATGAAAAAAAGGTTGATGTTGATGAAGTTCGTAAAGCATTGAGAGAATTGTATAAAGATATCCTCTCAACAAGAGTTTCTTTTGATATCCGAGTATTGGTACCAGATGGTGCTCAGAAGAATAAAGTCTTATTTTTTTAATTATTAAAATGGAAGTAAGAGAAGAAAAAATATATCCAGAATTATCATCAGGATATTATTCTTCCAAGGCCTCGGCTCCCACAGAACTTGAAATTATGAGAGTAAAAGAATTTAAATCAGAAACCTTACATTTACAAGATTTATTAAAGCATTATAAAAAGGTTAAAAATAGATGGAATAAAGGGAATACAGTTTTAAAAATTATAGGTTATTCTTTAGGATTTACATCTGCAATATTAACAGTTATTTTACCTATAACTTTACCAGTTTTAACAATAGCACCTGTAATACTTGGAAGTATTTCTGTAGCTGATGGTTTCTTGACTGAAATAGTTTCATTATCTTATACTTCTAAAAAGAAAAGTTTATATCGTGAAGTTTGTTTATCAATAGAATTAGGAATCTCTAAATTATTTTTATTTCAATTAAAAGCTTTGGAAGATGGAATCCTTAACTGATGATGAAATAATGAAATCAAATCAAATAATACAAGATATTAAAAATAATATTAATAGATTAAAAAGTGCTAATGTTATAACTAATGAATATTCTAAAAAAATTAAACGAGAGAAGTGGCTAAAGAATCATACATAAAAAAATTTATTGCCCTTCAAAAGGTTGATGTTGTCACTCTTAAATTAATTGTTGACATTTTTAAAAGAAAAAAATCATTTGATAGAATCTGATGTTAACTTTTCGAAATTAGTTTTTAGAACCTCTTTATGATCTTTAAATTCTTTATCACTTAGACCTTTTATATATTCAGGATCAGTATTAAAATATTTAAGTTCTAAACATAGAGGATTAAAAACTTGAGAATATAAAGGTCTGCCAATCCTTGGGGGATAAATGATCTCAACTCTATAAATATCAAGATCAGTAAGATTTAAATCATAGACTTTATTTATTTTATCAAGACTTTTTATTATTGGAATTAAATCATTTCCAATTGGGAGAGTTGTTTTCATATCAGACAAGATGAATCTTTTGTCATCATAATTTGATAATGATACTTTTTGGGATTCTATCAAGTAACATCATGCTTTTCACTTTTAAGTTGATGTACTTCATCAATTTTATCTTTATGACCTTCTTTTATACAATCTTTATAATCTTGATGAGAAAGTTTCCTGGCTACGCATCTCTGTATTCCTTTACATCTGTTATCCTTTACAGGTTCCTCGGCTTCAGGGAATACAGGATATTTAAATGTGATTGGAAACTCAGCCGTTGAATTTTTAAATATAATTGTATGCTCTTCAAATTTAGGTTTTGTAAATGTTTCGTATGAATATTGTTTAGCACGAATAAATATTCCATTTTCTATTGGGGTATTTGGTTTTTCATCTTTAAACGAAAATAACTCTCCGGATGAATTTATTAAATTTGAAAGTATAGGATTTTCAGCTATGTCTCTTTCAAGGTCCTCAGTTCTTATGGTTAAAAACATTGAATCCGTATCCATTGCATGCATTGCTATATTAGGACCATATATGGGTTGTAGGATGTTATAATATGTTTCATACATTTGTAATTTTGAAAGTTCTAAAATTGCAAAGCCTATAAATATTGGTTTATTATATGTTTTCTCAAAATTCTGTAGTTCTATTGCAGAAAGACTTTCAGAAAATACCTGTGCGTTTTAAATGTAGGCTTTCCTAGCATACGATTATAACGGGCAACGTCCTTCGGGCTATTAGTCAAGAGTTCAATATGAGTATACTTGTCCACATTTTCCATGGTCTTGCCAAAGACTGAATTGTTTAAAAGTTTATAACCATTGTCTTTTAAAAGGTTACCTTCTCTTTTTGCAATGTTTCTACAACGGATGTTCTCCTCTATAAAGGGCTTCATGAATGCTGCCTGTTTAAATCTTATAACACTATGAACTTTTTTTACTTTCATTCCTTGTAAAATATAAAACTGCAGGAGTCTATAGTGACAGAGATAATATTCTCGATCTGTTTGATCACAAAGAAGCTTTGTTGTTGGTGGTTTATCCTGTGCGATTTGCCAGGATGCAAGTTCTTGGACATTAATCTTTCTTCTTATAGGGGCTAAAGGGAAGTGTCTTGTTTGTGCTTTTATATCCTCAGGATATTCGAGGTCACATTCTATAAAGTATCCTATTGCTGAATCTTTAGGGGTTGCAAGTATTTCATTAATAAGGTCTTTTAGGAAGGAACTATTCTGGTATCCAATATCTGAGTATATCTCACGAAAGTCACTCATTGGTAAAAACTGAGTCATTATACCAGAATATAAAGCTGTTGCATCTATATAAAGTATAAACATAGGATTCTTCATTCCTTCTAATACTTCTTTTAGTTCCTCATCATTAAGTTTTATATAAGGCTCAGAGGTCTTTGAAAGCATTCTACTATTAGTTATTGCATTTCTAGCTTTTATTTCTCTATTCCCCATTACTGAGGATACTCCTCCTCTAATGTTTGTTTTAATTAAATTAAACATGTCTTGGTCGGTTAAAAGATCTATAATTTTATCAGACTCTGGAAGATCTGAAGTCCAAATGGTATATAACATAGTATCCCAAGCTAAAGAAGGAGCTGTTATATAATTATAAGGTTTAAGAACAAAAGAGTTTGTAAATTCTTCAAAGCAATCTGCTAGGATGTAAACATCTAAGGATAGGTACATATTTGTATAGTCTCCTAAAGTTTTACAGTCAAACAGGTTAAACATTTTCTGTGCTCGGGAATATTCTTGATCTGTAATCCCAGATTTTGAAAGTATTGAATAAAAGGCTTCTTTCTCTGGCAGACATGTTTCCTTTAATTTTTCAAATGAATCAATGTAGTCATAGGGATATATTCCTTTCGCCAAGCATGTCGAGTATTCTTCTTCTGGAATATTATTTTTACCAAGAACTCTCGAGTGATTTTAAAATCTTCTGGTTTTAATGTTTTTGCTATGCCATCTAAAGACATTTGGAGAAAGTTTAAGGAATCTATAAATTTTAATTTCCCATATTCAAGTGATTTATATTTTTCTTTTGTAAGTCCTATAACCTTGAAAGAGTTTTGGGCATTTTCTGCTAATTGTTTTATAAATAGATGTATGTCATAACCAAAAAGATTATGAAATATAACTGGCACAAATTTGGGTGTATGACATTTAAGATTGCAACCTCTATGGGCTGCTCCTCGATAATTATTATCACTTTTTAAATGGTCATGATCGAGGACTTTATCAGATTCTTTATAATTATTTTCAGGATTGGATTCTTCATCATCGTATTCCCCATAATCTGATTCCTCATCACTGGGGTCCACAAACTCTTGTTTGCACATCCAGCAGTTGGAAGTATTTTTATATTCTTCCAATTGTTGATATGAAATATTTTTAGGATACTTTGTTTTTAATGCTTCAAATATGTCATGTTCTAGGAGATTTATACTTGTAGTAAAATGATCCAAGACATCTTCTGAGGTTCCTTGAAATGCATATTCTCTAGATTCCATGACTTCGGGATAATTACTTTTAAATAATAATTTATAGGCAGATGGTAATTGTTTAGTTTTTTTAACACTATTAGGTTTATTATTTTTTCTTAGAAAGGCCTTTAACCTTGTTGGCTTCTCCTTTTGTTTAGAGGCTTTCCATGCATCCATGAGTTTATTTTTTTCTATTATTTTTAAATATTGATTGACTAGATCTTGTTTATAATTTATAGATTCAAAGTCTCCGTAGACAACTCCTAATGTTTGTAATAAATTTGAAAAGTTTTTAAAATGCATCTTGGGATCTGTAGGCATTCTAATTAAAGCTGGTGAATCCTTTTCACAAAATCTTGCATGCTTAATCATGGAGTTTTTAGTTGTTGAATAATGAAGACATCTTTTACATGTTCCACCTCCACAAGTTCGATTCTCTGGTGATGTAAAGGCTTGAAAGTTTTTTATTAAAACATAATGTTGATTATTTTCATCTTCCAAGATTAAAAGATATATCTCCCTATCGCTTCCTTGTACTTCATTACCCTGTATTTCATAGTCAGAAATATAAATTGGAATAATATCTCTGTATCCATGTCCCCATCCTTTAACGTGTTCATAAATATTAAGTTTAAGATTATTTAGTCTTTCAAATTCTGCAATGTCTTCTAGTTTCATTGGATGCATGAACTCACGAGGGAATATTAATTCATTTTCATATTCTTTGTATTTTGAAACTCTTTGAGGGTTATCAACTTGAGGATGTAAATTTGCAAGTATTGACCACATGAAACATTTGTTATCCTTATTCTGTACGTTTATAATATTTCTAGATTTAAATGGTGTAGGAATATAGGATTTAGGATTAGGTGGTAATCCTCTCCAATAATCAATTACTAAAGATTGGAAGCTATGGAATACTAAGTTTGAATCTCCTAATTCATTTTCAATCTCTTCTTGTTTTGCTTCTACTGCTTGAATTATTTCTTTGATGGTTTTATTAAATCCTCTAGTTGAAAATAAATATTTAAAAGGCATTGGGATTTCAACATCTAAGGGTTCTGCTTCTTCTTGGCTTACTGGTCCTCTCCAGTATTTTGCTTTGATTGTGATTTTATATTTTATAACATTATACCTTGATGCTTTATAATTTTTTAAAGCTTCACAGAAAGAATCTTTTATATTTTTTTTATTTCTCTTTATGTATTCTCCAGGGGTTGCAGGTGCATTAATTTTTAATTTAAATTCATCGATGTGATTAAAATTATCCCAGTTATATTTTTCTCTTTCAACATGATCAGGTTCTCCTTCTGAAAAGCATTCTTCTTCGTCGGAGTTTCTTTCATTAGGTAGACTTCGTGTTGGATTCTCTTTTAAGTGTCCTATTAAATGTCTTTGATAATAGAAATTCATTTTTGTTGAAAAGTTACAATGAGGGCATGTAAATACTTCTCTAAGTTTTCCGATACAATTTTCAAAATGTTTATTATATCCTGAATGCAGATATCTTCCTTTACATTTAGGACAGAGTTTAGAATTTGTGTCATTAAGATTATTTTCTTTTAGTAAGTGAGCCTTCGACTTGTAGTGGGACATTAACCCTGTTTTATTTTTAAAAACTTTATTGCAAATATTACAGTTCATTTTTAGAATAAATTTTTTTACTGGATCCTATGTTTTCTATTTTTTTTAAATTTTATTTTTTTATTTTTTATTTTTTATTTTTTTATTTTTTATTTTTTTATTTTTTATTTTTTCATTTTTTTATTTTTTTATTTTTTTTATAACACCAAGCTTCGAGACCAGCAAGCTTCGAGTCCAGCACATGTTGCATTCGCAAGCCTCGAGACCTGCGTTCCTCCAAGTAGTGGGGATATTACCCTAATGGACGCAGGCCGATATACGTTTTTCATATCTTTATCGATGTTTTTTTACAGTTTTGCGGGCTTAAACGCATATGTTTTTAAATCTTGCAAAATGAGGAAAATAAAAAATGTGCGTTTTTAAGGGCTTTTTGTGTTTTTTTGTGCGTTTTTAGGGGCAAAATGGCTATAAAACATGAAAACAGTGGGAGGCCTGTGTCCATTAGGGTAATATCCCCACTACTAATATGCTTATCCTTATCCTTTTCAACATGTCGAAATTAAAATCATATTTTGTCCTTGACATTCAAGAAAATTTATTGTTAGACCAAAGGTCCAGATTTAGCTAAATCGAATAAAAGGCGTTTGTCTCAATTTTCGGATCCAGGTGGATTTAGCCGTCCAGGAAATAACACACGTGGGATGAATCATGAATGTATGCCAATTCCCATTTGCAGCGTCAAGAATGTCTTACTGATAATCTATACGGGCCTTTTGTTCAAGAGTAAAACAAAATTTGTCTTGTTATAACTATTCCATAAAATGGACGTACAGTCGTATTAAATTTGTTGAGTGACAATTTATAAAATGACGAGTAATGAGTATTTTGATTGAAACAGTAATGTTAGGGTGGCAAATTTCAATCATGATTTAGTTATCGTACTTTTACTTAGGTATTTCATTGATAAGAATGCTGAACTAATTTACACTCTGTCAGTGTGATTTGCACGAACAAGAAATAATAACATGTCATTTTGTACTACGATATCATTGTTGTGTAACGGTTCGTAATTGGGTAAATCATAATGTTATTGAGCTCTTGGCAGCTGTTGGGGAGTAACGTTGGTAAGGTGACATGAGCGGGTGGCTGTCAGTTAACGACTACCGTTAGGAGAATCTGTTCTATTTAACTCCTTCTATAGCCTCTTTCGTATTGCTATCCAAGCATATTGTTATATGAAAACCCTAATTTCTACTTCAAATAACTAAATATATAAATGATTTATAAAATTCTATTATATTTTCTACCTTATATTTTAAACTAGATTCCATAATCTATTAAAGTTACACTTCAGGTATTTATAACTTACACATTTAATCAAAGTATAGTTTATAATAAATTGTATATTTAAGTGAAAGGGCATAATTCTACTTTATAATCTAGGTTTCTATAGATGATACATTGAGGTATTATGGAATTATAATTTATAACTCCGACATTTATAAGTTATATTCTTTATATAAAATTTTTGTTTCTGGTTTAGATATGTATGTATTTAAGTGGATTATAGAATTCTAGCTCATAATTCAGAACTATTATACATTTACGCATTAGGTTCTTGGAGATGCATCTTGTACTTTAGCGTTTATGGAGTGTAAATACGGTTATATTTTATCATTACGCAATAATACATTGCATTTTTAAGGCTAATACAAAGGTATATATTATAATTCAATGTTCATAGCTTACGCTTTAGGTATAATATAACCGTATATTTACCCTTTAGGATTATTATATCTTCGTATGTTATATATTCAATAAGACCTAAAGTTCAGTTTTATTATGAAATACTTACCAGTTATGTTTTCGAGAACAATATAAAGTTAGATTTCATCATTTAATATTTATAAATTAGATTTTTAAGTGCGATATCAAATTACTTTTTATACTTTAGGAGTATTACATAGTTATACATTAGATTTTTAAGTTCGATATAACATTATTTTTCATACTTTAGGAGTATTACATATTTATACATTATATTTTTAAGGTCGATATAAAATTATTTTCCATACTTTAGGAGTATTACATATTTATACATTATATTTTAAGTTCGATACAAAATTATTTTCTATTCTGTAGGAGTATTACATATTTACAAATTACAATATCAAATTATTTTATAATTTTAGGGATAGTACATATTTATGAATTATATTTTGGAAACAACATGAAGTAAAATTTTATAAATTAGGATTTTTCACATTCACCAATTATACGATATAAACTTATATTGATAATTTAGAGGTATTACATATTTATCAAATATAATTCTAAGTACAGTAGTAAGTTATAGTTTACCATCTAGGAATTCTAAGTATTTAGCGATTCTAACATATATTCTATAGTTTAGGAATATCATATATTTATAGACTGATGTTTAAGTGTAACAGGAGAGTATATAGTTCATTTTACGATTCACTCTTGTCGAACTTCTTTGTGAGCATTATTACGGTTAATTTCGAGAAAGATATTTACACTGATACGAAAAATTATTTCTGAATGAGGTTCGACAAACGTGTAAGTGGAGAGGTCTTAACCGACTACATTAACCGAATTGTAATTGCTGTGTTCAATTTGGGTCTGAGATCTACTCGATTAGAATTCTAGTGTAACTTTAGTGTATAGAATTTTTAGTGGTGATTTTAATTGTGTAATGCATTCATAGTCGGGAAGAATGCTTGCTTACACGGCCCCACTGTGACCGCTACGACAAGCCCTACTGTTGTGTTGAGTCGAAACATCACTGTCGACCGATAAATAAAGTATATGGAGCCATAGCGGAGGGGTTTTATCGACACAACTCCATGGTAGAACCGTGAAGTGGCCGACCTCCGATGACCAAACAAAAAAAAATATATAAGGTATATTGCATGTCTGCATGCGCTATAGATTTTACTAATTGATCGAATGTAGGACTGACCAGAGACGCAGATGTATCAATACGCCGCCGATCTTTCTTACATTAGATAAAAATAACAAAAAAGATTTGATCTAGCCATAATAAAAATTTATCCATACCAATCAAAGTTAAATCAAATTATAATCAATAATGTCATTAAAAAAAATCAAATAACAATACTCACTATCAATGTGACCTTCAAGTTTTTCGGAACAAAAATTTGGCATAAAAAAAAGTGATCCTTGCGACTGAAACGTGTCAGTATATATACCTATTTTGTACACGTGTATGTATTGATGCATTAAAACAAACTCGAATTCTTTTTATTCCAGAATTTTCTATTTTACGATTTTGATATTTCTAATGGCAATTTTTGTGCCATAATTTTTGTTTTTATTTTTATATTTTTATTTTTTAATTATTTTTCATTAATTTTTCGTCCATGATGGATTTAGAACGGTTCCAGAACATTCTATTTTACTTTTAATTTAATTTTTATTTTAACTGATGTTTTTATGAATTTCTTTTGAGATTTTTTATTTTTTATACTGATTTATTTATTCTCCTTAACTTTTGTTGTTCTAGATGACTTTTGTGTTGGTCATCGCCATTTTTATAGAATGTTCTGGGTTTTTCTGGAATGTTTTACTGTTTTTATCGTCTTTTCAGTCATTCGAGTTTGCTTTTGGTACTTCTATGTTTGTTTGGTTATTTTTGAGTTCGATTTTTGCATCACTTCTTGCTTTTGTATAATTTTATCTAATTTCTTTGTTTATGTTTTTGTTGCTTTCTCCTTTAGTTAATATTGTTTATTTGGTGTAGGTTTTAATATTTAACTATACTTGGTGCTTTTTACTTGCTGTGTACCTACACGTTTCAGTCCCAATTAGTATTTTGGGTCTAGAATCAGTTCTAGCCCAACACAATGTAACCTCGAAAAATTGTTACTTTTATAAATTTAAATAATTTGAAGAACATATATCAATTAAATCATAAAGAAATCATATAAATCAAAAATAAATGTGCACTAATACAAATTTAACCAAATTTCAAATTTGAGTGGATCCAGAGTTTTGTTATAATCGAAAATGTTCTATTAGTAAAACTTTTCAGCAAATACGCTATTTATTCTTTATTAACTTTTAACTTAACATGGATGAGTTTACCACAAACTTTATTGACTATTTTACATTTTGATAGTGCTGAAAATTTGTATTTAATAAAAAACAAAATATTGATCGATTCTTTAATAACAGAAATAAAGAGAAAGGAAATAAAATAGAATGGGATTATTAGTTAAGATAGCATATTAATTAATATTTTGAAATAATGATTACAATAAATATAAATAACAAATATTTACCCGAAGCACCGGCAACTTCCGCAATTAAAAATGAGCAATAGCTCATCAGAAAAAATAAAGATGTTTCAAGTAATGGATAATCTCGTAAATAAGTATATTTCGTAACTAGAGCCGTACAGACGCCTACAATACATCCAATAGATAATGCTCCCAGAAAAACAGTCAAAAATGATTTGGCTGCTAGTAGGATAGCAATTGGATTAAATTCTCCACTATTCGTAATTTTTCCGTATTGCTCTACAGAGCTGTCAGAAAGTTACAGAATAAAATCTCAATTCTATTTACTTCGCTAATACTATTGCAACAGCATCGTTTAAGACACTTTCACCAAATACCAAGGCATACAGATCAACTTCAATATTAATGTCATTGAATAATGCCAATACAGTAACTAGAATATAGTGTAAAATTAGAAATTATTATTATGTGTCTGATATATATATATATATATATATATATTTATCTCCCCCTCCAGTGATCGCTTTGTATCGTTTGCAGCCATTTTCTTTTATTTTATTAATTTTGTCTTAATTTTTAATTAACTGTCATTTTATTATTTACTCATATATTAATTATTAAATTATTCCATATTGTAAATGGCTTCTTGTGGATTTTAATGCTGTTATCTCAAATCTCGACCTACTTTCACTTTCAAGGTTGTGTTCATTTTATATTTATAATTGTTGGGGTTGGAGCAAAAACAAAATAAATTTCACATGGTACCAGAAAGCAGAACAAAAATTTGTTTAAATCCATATAAGTACAAATTAATTAAAATTTAATGAAAATTAAAAATCAATATTGAACGGGGGTATCGGGTATGGTTGAATGCCAAATTGTTAGACGAGGTTAGAAAGCATAATAAAAATGTAATAGGGTGATCATAGAAAAGTTAATAAGGAAAAACAAATTAATTAAAATTAATTAATCTGTAATGGAAAGCCCGAGCCCATGGGAAACCCGAGCACTGAAGAAAACCCGATGCGCAGTGAGACCCGAGACACCAGATAAGGTAATAATAATTCGAATTATAATTGCAGGGTAAATAAATTAAAATAATTGTTAAACCTTTCAAAATTTACTTAGGGTGCCGGGGAAACAATTAATTTCATTTTGCTAGATAATTGGCCTCTTAGACACAGTATAAAAGGAGAGCTCAGAAATGAGCAAGCCGCCATTTGGTCGAAGAGAAAAAGGAAAAAGCTAAACAGAAAATCCAGCAAGGACAAGTCAAAAGAGGAAATTTGTGAATTATAAAGAAGCTAGACTCGTACAAGAAAGGTAATTGCCCCTTGGGTTTCTTACCTTAACGAGATAAATTTGAATTGAGAGAAAGGTGCAAATAGTGACAAATTGTAATTGTGATAAAAATCAAATAAAGTTATTTTGTGTTGAGTTTTCATTGATCTGGTAAAATAAGGACACCAGGAGTCAGAGAAAGGACCGACTTACAAATAAACTCAACATAATTCACTTTGTGTGACACACTTTATCATTTCGATCCAGGTCAACATAAGGCACATTTAGAAATTTGTAATATTGCTTAGTCTTTCAAAATCATTTTTTTTTATTCAATAAAAATATTCCACTGAAACCCAATCCAAGCGAAAACAATATAATCGATCTCAAATACACAATTGTTTCATTTCTAAAATAATGTTGACGTGCATTAGAATGGTTGCGGAAGACATTTTCATGTGCTTGTGCTCTATTTTCGTTAAAATTGCAATTATTTGAATAAAATTTATTAGTATTGACAAATGTTTTACCATTTTTGAACTTGTTTCTCTTTCTGAAATTAAAAAAAAATATTTGCATCAAATAATGAAATAAACATGGCATTAATTTAAACAGTATCAAAAGCCATTTTAAACAAGCTTTTCACTATTTTATAAATATTTTTAGTAATTAAATAATACGATTAAACAAATCTATTTTTAGTAAATAGTAGATTGAAGGACACATGTCATCAAAGAAAACGCTAGCAAGAATGAAGCAAAAATATTTCTGACCTACTTTATCGGAAGATGTGACTGAGTGGGTATAAAACTGCTTGACATGCGCAACAAGAAAAAATACAGGAACGAAGTGGAAAGCTCCATTAACACCAATGACTGTGCCGGTAGAACCAATGCAGTAGGACCCTTACCGGAATCAGACAGATGAAATTTCTATATTTTAATGATTACATTCTATATGACAAAATTCCCAAAAGCATTCGCAATGATGGAAAGCACGAACGATAGCGAAAATCCTAGTCGAGGAAATATGTTGCAGATAAGGTATGCCCAAACAAATATTAACCGATCAAGGAACCAACTTTATGAGCGAAATAATGAGTAAAGTAACTAATTATTTTAAAATAGCAAAATTACGAACGTCAACTTATCATCGACAAACAAATAGGATGACGGAAAGATTCAACGGAACGCTCATTCAAATGTTATCTAATTACGTAGATCGACACTAAAGAGACTGGTATTGGGCTAGAATGAGTGAAACATCTTTTAAATAAAACCTCTAATTTCATCCTCCAATTTTTGTCTGAGCAGAAAGCAACGATTATAAAAAATAATAACTCGCAGAATAATAATTAAAATAAAATATTGAAACTAATAAATAATTAAATTAAATAAAAGTAGAAATAAAATAAAAGTAGAATAAAATAAAATAAATAAATTAGAAAAAAATCTAACATTAAAATAATAAATAAAATACACAAAACATACTAATCACACCAATCCTCAATCCTGATTGGTTAAGATAATAATCTAATTAGTATATATAGAAATCTGAGAAAGTGATTCTCCAATGCCATTTTTCTTANTAGGAAAGAGGGAGTGCGAGAATCCATAATTACCCCTACGATATACTTAAATATAACCACCCTTAGGCGCCAAAACTGGGATTAATATATTAACCTGTGCTTAATGGCCTACAGAATGTCAATCCATGTATCAACAAAAATGAGTCCTTTCAAATTAATGTACGGACGAGAATGTAATATGCCGATGGATCTGGAATATCAACCACCGATATCTCAGTATATGGAAGTAGACGATTATGTCACAAAGTTTAAAAAAAGAATGCAGGAAATCTAGAGAACAGAGGATTGAATATTAAATTTTACGAGGAAAGTTATAAAGATCTACATGATAAAAAGAAAAAAAGTCAAACAGCACGCGTTCCAGACAGGCGATTTTGTAATTAATTCCTGGTACAACCAAAAAGTTACAACGTAATGGAAAAGGACCGTATGAGATATTGTTTGTGGGAGAAACCAATGTAAGAGTACTATTAGTCGACAGCCCATTTACAAGACCAATATACGTGAATGTAGCCATATGCAAACCAATTCCAAAGACAGTCACTAGTCAACCAGAAGGCCGAACACTGACAACTTGTTCGCAAACTTACAGAATAAATGTTGCAGCAGATACCAGAGATGAAGTCAACATCGAGTTTGCAACCATCAGAAGCCGAAAGAATCGTGAAAGAGGTAAAACTCAAAACGCCAATGTGGGCTAAGGACAAACTGGTGTACATACCCGAACTACATTATTAAATTGCTATATCATAATCTAGAAAACCAACTACAACAAAATAAAATAATGCGTAAAATTCAGAAAATCGACGACTGTACAAATTTATAAAGAAAAAAAATACGCTGAATTAATGTTGTGTAAATATTGTAGAATGACGCAAGAGAAACTCTTAGAAAATGTAAAACATGAAATCCAACACCCAATATCATAGGCCATAAAAATATAATGGGAGAGAATATCACACCAATACATGAACCGAATGCGAGGTGAAATTGAAGAAACGCGAGAATTGGAAAGTAACCAATTCCAATGGTTAAACTTAAGAGCAGAAGCAGAGGCTTGCAAGCGAGCATCAAAATGTTCAGCGTTAGAAGCCACAAGGCAGGAAGCACATGAACACTACATGAAACAAATGGTAAGCGAATCAAGAAAAAGAATACAGGACGACAATAGAAAATGGGAAAAAGAAAGAAACAAAATCGAAAGGAATACGAACGAAATCTTGAGACAAGCCAGTAAGTGGAAGAAAGAAAGCAAAGAACTACAAAAGGAAATCCGAGAGTTGCCGCAGAAATTAGGATTGCCAGATGAACAAGAGAAATGGGAAGAAACCTTAGATCAACGGGAAGAATTAAAAAGACTTAGGAAAATCGCAGTGCAAACTTGGCCGACAAAAGCAATAGAGTACGAACGATAACATAATAATAACCCAGCAAGCAAGGCAAATAGTGTAGCTCAACGATAAAGTAAACGAGCTAGAAAGGGATAATAACGGACACAGAGGCGCAATCAAGCAAAGAAACATAGTATTGGCCGGGAAAAACAAAAACCTGAAAGATGAACGAAAGATGTACGATGAAAATATCAAGAACCTAGAAAAAAACCTAGAAAAATATAGGAGCAACGAGAAAGTGAGAGAACTAGAAAGGCAGATCAAAGTTAGGGATGAGGAAGCTAGATACCTCACCTACCTCATCGATGAGGAATTAAACATCACAAAAGCGTTAAGAGACGAAGTCCATGAATTGAGAGCGCAACTGCCAAGGTACTATGTACCATACGATCCAATAGCAGTACACTTCGAATCACCAGTAGAAAGCAACGAAGGGTATGTTGGGCAAGAAGAGACGTTTGTATAAAGAAAAAGCTGAGAAATTGTAAAAATGTAAGAGAAAAAATACAAAACCGGGAACTATATCCCAAACCAAAAAATAAATAGTATAATAATAGTAATTTTAGTAGATTGTTGTAAATAATCGTAAATAATTGTTGTAAACAATATCCTAACTAGGTTCTGTGGTTTTTATTCATTAAATTAGTGAATTCAAAGAAACGAAAAATCGAAAATAAAATCAACAGAATAAAAATTGATTAAACAAAACCTAGTCGTTATCGTTGGAAAAATATTACCTTTGTTAATTTGCTTATATTAAATTACACGAACGAATAATTCCAAGAAGAATAATTTCCCAAAAGAAGACGAACGTACTATTACTACAAATTCAACAACTTGGAAAACTTATTTACACCCAATAATTTGTAATAGAATAATTCCCTGATTAGTGGTTACTAGTTTGCCAAATTCCATAATTAAACTTTCAAAAGAAAACTAGAAGACAATCTCCTCGGTAGTCCTAAAAACATTTTCCCCATTAGTTGTTAACCTTTGTCAAATTCAATAATTTAACTTACAAAAGAAAATTCGAGGACAATCTCATCGGTAGATCTAAAGTAGTATTTGTTGATTAATAAAATTAGAATTTTTGAGTTGATAGTTTGTTAGTTGTTTCGATACTTTCGTAGTGATTATTATTATTATTATTATTATTATTATTATTATTATTATTATTATTATTACTGTTATCATTTTTTCGTATTTTACACTACATACATACACCAAAGTGTCCCAAGACAGAGCTTTTTACTGGAGATTCTGCTGGGCTCTACAACATTTCTTTCGCATTAACAGATAAAAAAATAACAATCAAAACATAAAATACCCGTAAACACACAACAGTAATAAAGGATCTGTAATACTGTGTATATATGATTGAATAAGGAACTGTATTTCAAAAATTACTTTTATAATTGTATAATTTTATGTATAGGTCGCCCTATAGCGCAAAAATAATCGGAATAATTGTTTAGAGAATGGAACCAGGAACAACAGTATCAGAAAAGTCACCAATAACAGAAATAGAAGAAGGAGAAATCAAGGTAGAAGTAATAGAACGAAAGAAAACCAATAAAGAGGAGCTGCGGGAAGAAAACAAGAGACTAATAAACGGATGGCGAGATAATAGGAGAATGGTAAAGGTACTAAAATGAAAATACAAATTATTAGAGGAAGTAAAGGAAGTGAAAGAAAAAAAATTGTTTTACGAACAAAGAAAGTGAAGAAGAAATTGAGAGAAAATCGCTGAGCGGAAAAGCAGAAAGCGTGATAAATGACTATTGGAAAACAGAAGCAAGAAAACACCAGAAGAATTTAATAGCCCTGCAAGACCAATTGAACCAAAAACAACAGGAGTGCGAAGCGATTAAGGAGTTGATCCGAGAATACCAAGAAACAGACGATAAAGAAAGAGAACAATACCAAAATGAAGGAAGACGGGCAAACGATTACCTACAAATAACGAATGAGAAAAATTTATTCAAGGTAAAACAGGAAATAAAAACACTAAAGGAAATAATAACCCTGACCCAAGAATTAAATGAAAAGGATAGGCAACTCGAAGTAATGACGGAACTGAGAAGCAAAGTAATAAAGGTGGAAACCAAATTAATGAGGTTGTCCGAAAAACTCAGGAAGAAAAATTTACCCGATAAATAAAATGAAAAAGAGCGGTGTATATAAAGTGTAAATAAAATATATGTATAATAGTATGTGGCGCGGAATAATTCTCCTGGCAATTATGCATATTATGGACAGTCAACTGACAAATCCTCACCCTTATGAAAATCGGAGCACCCAAGAGAACCACTTATCCAATCCTGACCAACAAACACTGAAGAGACTACCTAACATCAAAGATACAAGAAGTGACAGCAGCAATATCCCAAAGCAATGCTTACTAAATCCTATCTGCCAAAGAATACAAATCCAATTCACCCTGCAGACACAGAAAATCGAACAATTAGAATCTCTCATCCAAAAACAAACAATATATCAAATCCAAAGAGAAAACCAACACCCAAAAGAAACAAATGACACTCATACCCTTCTATATGCAGTGATCATTGAAACTATCATCATTTTCATATGTTGATCTTATGGAATTTCTACGAAATATTCCGAACATGGCAGAAAACGCCCAAGTCAACTCCATCATTTAAAGAAAAATGAGCCCAGAAACCAAACGAACATCCAGAGATAGTTCGATTTATCAGACCTCCCCAGTCCAACCAACCTCAGTTGAATGAAGAAAGCAACAATAACGAAAATCCAAGTCACATATTAGAACTTAAACCATCCATGACAAGTAACTGATACTGAAGAATTACATTGATCAACATTTTATGTGCATATAATAGATCACCTTAGGTCACTGGTTCTTAAACCCATGGACCCCCAGGGGGTCAGCGGCACTATTTACAAAAAATCGTAAACAATTTTTTTATGTTATCTTGATATTGTAACTAAAATAATAAGTAACATTTCTTTACTGTTTTGTAGTATCAAAATTCTAACATTTGAATTTTTATGTTAAAAAATTTAAGTCTCAGTAGGCACTTTTTTGTAAATATTTACTCGTTGCTATAATATTATTCTGTTTTTGCATTGATTCAAAGTTTTTATTGTTGCTATAATAAAGTTTAATTTAGTTGAAGTTTTTTTCTTTTAACTTGCGGGTGTTATTTAATTCTGTCAATTGTTCCTGCACAATTATATTTGATAAGTAAAAGTAGTGTACTGCATATTTGGTATAAAATTCTAAAAATCATTATATTAAAAATTAACCATTTAATTTACAACAAAAAGAGAAAATTTATCGATAGCTGCGTTGAATATGGATTTGCTTTCGTGACAGAACTCAGAAACCTCAATGTTTTTTATGTGGAAAAGTGCTATGCAATCAAAGCGTGAAGCCTGCAAAATTACGGGAACATTTACAAAAATTATAAAAATCAATTTTTCTCTCTATTTCCGTCTCAAATTTCACGTCACTTTTTGTCTCTAATCTTGCCTCTGTCTTGTGTTTTCCTAGTTTCTCTTTATATAGCTGCTTATATTGTGGCACTCAAGATAGTCAAGTGTTTTTCTTTCTTTCTCCTGGCTTCCCCGAGTGTTCCATTTTTATATCTAACGGCTGTCAAGATAGTCTCCCTTTTTCCTTTTATGTTGAACCGCCTTCTCCCGGCAATTACGTTATCACTGGCAAGCTGTCAGGATAAGAATATTGTTGTTTTCCTTTTTCCCGATCTCGAAATTCCTTTTCCTTTTTGTACTAATTAATTAGTACTGACCTTGGTTTTTATTTTTCTTTTTCTCATTTCTTTTTGCTTCCGTTTTCTTTTCAGAGTTCTCATAGATCGTCCCGTTTGTCATGACGATCTTCCCCCCAGGTAATTTTATCTATTTATAAATTGTTATTTAGGTATCCTCAACATGTCTCCTCGAAATTAATTACGATTTGAAATTTAGTTATTTTTTCCATTACTTCTATTATCCTTGTAATATATCATACTTATAACCCTTTTCATAATTATTGGAGTCTATAGCTGTATTAAATATACTGGTTATTTCCATCTTTTAATCCCTACATACCTATATTATTCTCGTTTACCTTGATATTAAAATAACAATAATGACCATCATAATAACAATGAACTATCAATAATCCTAACGATAGAAAACAAGAAAACATTCCGAAGATATTATATCATAAAGGTTAAGACAAATAAAATAAAATCACCATTGTAATGTATTGTTATATTTTATTTTATTTGTTGGCTTTTTTAGTTCCATGTAAATAACAATTCTGCACGTTGCATGTGGAGGTTTTTTATCCTTTTTTAAAAAAAAATAAACTATATAGCGATAATTTACCATAGTAAATTATCGCTATAGAAAATGGATTAAAAATAAAAAAATCCATAAAAATTGTTAAAAGAGTAAAGTATTAGGACAACCAAATTTCAAGCCAAAACTCAACTTAGAAAACTCAACCTAAACTATTCGGAAAACAAGTTTAGAAAATAAATTATAATCTTGTATCTAGCTAGTGTCAATCGAACTAAAGAGCCGAAAAAAAATCCCAACCCAAACTATTGGAAAATTAAGTTTGGGAAACAAATTCTAATCTCGTATCAAACTATTATCCCACTCAAGTCCGCGCGGATAATCTAAAACCATTGGATACAATAATTGGATACAACAAAACCAATAACTAAGGTTTTACTTGTTATAAAATTGTTATTGTTCATTTTTAATAAAGTATTTTTTAGTACACACATTCACCCCAGCTGTCCCAAGACAGTTTCATTTTAAGGAGACTCGGCTGGGTTCTACAACTTTTCTTATACAGCACGAATTATAAAATAAATAAATAACCAATAATTTAAAATAACACATTCAGAACAACATAGGAAATCAACGGATTAACAACCATTATCACCATATTTTACCACTACAATTAACAATAATGTTGATAATCATAATAATAATAATAAATAATATTAATAACCATAACAATTACTATGTTAATATCAAAAATGAACAATAACCATTTATACAATAAATTATATTTATACTCAAATGAAGAAAATAAACCTTTCTCAACTTTACAACAATATTTTGCTTTACTAATATTTATAAAATATATTTTATGATTAATAATTCGTATATGATATTTACAACAATTTTTATAACTGGTACCGCTAAGATTACAAAAAAATAAACCTTATTATAATAATACGAATAATTGTGGTGATAATAAAATAATAATAATATTCATAATAATACTAATTGAATTAATTAAAAATTCATTTTTAAAAAAATTTGTTATTTTCCATATCACTTATGTGCTTTTATGATTTTGGTCGCTATCTGGACAGACGTCCAAATAAAGAAAATTTGTTTTGCCTTATCTGGCACTTTGTGCCTTTATTTGAATAAATTATTTATTCTCGGCACTCAGTGCCACTTTGAAATTTATTTATTTTTCAAAAATTTAATAAAATAATATATAAGGAACACCCACTGATTTTTATTAGAAAAACTCCGAGACAAACAAACACATTTTCTTATTATTTTATTCTTTCAATTTTGCTTTAGATAAAATAATACTACCTCGCTAATTTTCTTTCCAGTTAGATGGAAGAATTATACACATTAAACCACACACTTCATGAAACATCGCTGAAAAATATGCGAAACACACCACAATACTACAGCAGCACTGGGTGCTTTAATTGCCAATCCCAAAGATAAATTCCGCACCGATTTACAAAAGGAAAAAGGCTGCGGCAGAACACAGTCAGATCGGAAAATGAAAAACTGCTAAACGACAATTGCCAGCTGTGAATGGCAATAAAATGAATCCTAAAATTCATTAAATTCATAAACGCTTTAAGCCGGACACCAGATAATTTATTGAAATTATTTAAAGTCTAATTTTTTTTCTTGTTTATTACGAACTCACGTCGCGAAACGTTTTGGTCAACTCTACCCAGTGCTTTGAAAGGATTTTTTTTACCAGGAAACTTATGTTTAGGAATGATTTATAATATAATTTATTTTCACCACAGGTAACTTCCATCCCCAATCCAAAATTTTTCTTACAAATTATGATTCCTATAGAAACTTGCCAACATATTCCAAGTACACTCATACCTCGCTATACGGCTGCTCTTTATACGGCTTTTCGCTATAACGGCCTACTTTAATTACGGCACTTTTTCGATTTACGGCCTAAAATGTTTCGTTATACGGCCAAAAATGTTATGTAGAACTGCAAAAAGAAGCAAGAACGCATAGCAAGCCTCGGATTAATCTCTCATATATAAATCGCAATCATATTTAGCTGGACCCTGGTCTATACAAATAAATCTGTATCAATGCTACTGTAATAACCATCCACCGCAAAACATGCATATCTGGAATCCAGATTCTGGACTGGCATTAGTTCACACAATGTAAATATTTTTGAATTTATAGAGTTCTATCATATTTTATATGATTTAATAATATAATAATAAATAATAATAATAATAATATTTATAGCAATTATAATGATGATAACTATTAATAATAATTATAATCCACTTTTCTTGCTCACTACAAATCTTTATATATATCTTTATATATATATACGCCAGGCTGCAGGCGGCGAGGTAATTTGTCATGAAGGTCTCATATCCCGAAGTTTGAGATTTGGGTTCTTCAAGGCTTTTAACCAAATTTATTATTACTTCCTGTATATATTCATTTATTCATATTTTTATTTCTTTGAGCAGCTCCCCATAGGGTTCTTACTTAACATATATATTATTAAGAACTTTATGGATACATACATCATAAAAATGAATCAAACAAAATAGGCGCAAAAAATCATTTAATTCGCCCAAAATAACTCAGAGAAGAGTCTTCAAAGGTTAATCTTCCGGAACAGACAAAAACACGCAACATAAGGGTTTATTACATTCAATTTACATAGCACACACTATTTAACAGCACATATTTAGCACGCATCTTTTGTAGTTATTCGATTCTAATTATGAAAAATCCAACTTGTCAAATCAAATATTTAGATCTTAACCAGTGCTAGATGCACCGCCAAAAAATTATATTAAATTAAAGTTATGATATATTAATTTTATAAAAGTTTGTAATCGTGCTATTTGAACATAAATTTTTATGTAATTAGAATTTTTTTATTTTTTATGTAATTATAATTGAATCAATTTTTAAGAAATATTAAAAAAATTGATTGAGTGCTTTTAGAAATTTACTAAAATTAAAAAAAAAATAATATATCAAAACGATTAAATTTTAATCGTTTTAATATATTATTTTTTTTAATCATTAAACATTTGCTAAACAGGCCATATAGTTTGAGTTGCGCAATAAAGTTTATGTTTTTGACCAATGCAAATAAACTAGCATACCTTTCAGACTTTTTTTTCAATGTTGAATGATCTAAATTTAAGTTTGCAAGGAGATTACAACTCTGTATTTGACTTGTATGACAAGGTAGGTGCGTTCATGAGAAAATTGCAACTCATGCAACAGCAAATTGAAAAGCAAAATGTTAACATATTTCCTTCCCTCTGTAACTTTGTCGAAGAAAATAATTTGACAATAAAAGACGACGCGATGAGGGACATCAAAAAACATCTAACATCAACTTTTGAATATTTTCAAATTTATTTTCCTGAAGATGTCACAGCTCAAAATTGGATTCGAAATCCTTTTTCATTTACAATGGAGGTCCAGACAATGTGATGGCAAAAAGTCTTTTATAGACCTTACCAGTGACGGCGGATTGAAATTAAGCTTTCAGGGCGACAACTTATTTTGGTTATCTATTCGTAAAAAATACCCAAAAATTGCTTGCTAAGCAGTAAAATTTTTAATGCCATTTGCGATTACATATTTATGTGAAACAGGATTTTCTGCAATGACTGCGATGAAAACCGAGTATAGAGCTTTGGTGGATATTGAATCAGATATTCGCCTTAAACTGACAAACATTGAGCCCGATATTTCTTCTTTAGTTAATAATAAACAGGCCCAACCTCACTAACTATTTTTTAAGTCATAATTATATTTTATTTATATGTTTGGCAGTATATATATATATATATATCCCAAGTTATTAGTCTTTATTACAAATCTCCATTGCATTTTATACCCCATTAAAAAATTAGGTTTACCGATACGCCATCGAATTGTTGCAAAATGATAGAATTAATTACATTGGAATCAAAACCACATAATATAGCAGAAATTCTTATTTTACCGGTTTGTTGTGAAATAGTTAAAATTATGTTTGGTAATGATGCAAAAAATGAAGATTCCCCTTTCTAATGATACAATTAAAAAAAGAATGAAGCACATGTCAAATGATATTGAAGAATCAGTTAATAGTAAACTTTCAAAAACATTTTGCTTAGCAAATTGAAGAATCTGTTGATATTAGCAACAAAGCTCAATTATTTGCATTCACTTGCTTTATTGATGAAAAGGAAATAATAAATCAATTCCTTTACTGCAAAGAGCTTACCAAACATACAACAGGAAAATATATTTTTAACTGTATTACCACATATTTAGAAAAATTTAAAGTATCATTGGATGTGTGTAGGAATTTTTACAGATGGATTCTTGCAGGATCTATTAAAGGATGCGTTGCACTAATTAAGGAAAAAAATCCAGATATTATCATCGCACATTGTTTTTTTTACATCGAGAAGCTTTAATATCAAAAACATTACCACTGTCATTAAAATCTGTATTAGATGAAGCTGTAGAAATAGTGAACTATATCAAATCAAGTCCTCTACAGCCACGAATTTTTAAGCAACTTTGTATATCTATGAAAGCTAAGTATGAAAAATTGCTTTTATATACTGAAATTAGATGGTTGTCTCGAGGTAAAGTTTTATGCCGTTTGTTGGAGCTCAAAGATGAATTGCTGTATTATTTTCAAGATATACCCATACTTGCTAAATTTCTTGAAAATGATGTTTGGTGTGCTAAATTACCATATTTAGTTGATATTTTCAAATACCTAAATTCAGTGAAGTATTCAAGGAAAAAATGAAAATGTTTAACATTCACAAAAAAATGTTGTACTGAAAAAATAGAATAGCAGTAAAAGATACACTTGATATGTTTTCTTCAATTCTAACGGAAAATGTTGCAGACATTGTCCTGCTATAATAGAACATCTAACAATATTAGATCAAAAAATCGCGTTTTACTTTCCATCTCTTAAATTAGAATCCTATGACTAGATACGAAACCCGTTTGACACATTTGAATCTTCGAATACAGAATTATCTTTACAGGAAGAAAACAGTATTTCATTGTCAACAGATCGCTCTCTCAAAATGAAGTTTAAAAACATCCATTGAAAATTGTTGGATTTTGACCCAAGAAGAATACCCATCTGTCTAAAAAAGCTCTAAAGATTTTATTACAATTTTCCACCGCATATCTCTGTGAATTGGGATTCTCAACATTAAACAATATTAAAAATAAAAAACGAGAAAGAATTATAGATATAGATGAGGAAATGAAGGTAGCAATATCCCAAATTAGGCCTAATATTGGTAAAACATCTAAGACTCATCAGACTCAATTATCACATTAAAATTTTAAGAATAAGTATTGTTGTTTTTAATAATTAAATTTATTTATTAAGTTTATATTATTTTATGTATAATTGTTATTTAATTTGAATAAATACAAAATTTGACATTAAAAGCAAAATAATTACTGAAATTGATCTATTAGTTCTGGTGCTCCCTGAAAATTTTATAAAATCAAATCTGCTCGGCCCACCCCCCCCAAAGGTTAAGAATCACTGATTGAGGGTAAATTTTGACATTTAAATAAATATTCATAAAATGACTTGTTATTATAATTGCTTTTATTATTAAGTATCCCTTTCAGGCCCTCTATCACATCCATTCAACCTTGAATTGATAGTCAAAATGTTTTATATTGGATAAAACAACGAGCGAGAACTTTCAAACAGCTTGTAGCAGATAGAGTTGGTACTATTCAAGAGGATCGTTTGCAAGAGTTAAAAAGGTATTTCCGGGTGTTGACGGGAAAGTCCGAGTAGTGAAAGTTGATTGGGGCGGAAAAGAAAAAATAAGACAGATTGTGAAGATTTTTCCATTGGAATTGAATTAGAAAAAAAATCATTGAGTAACTTAAATTGACAAAATGTCAAGGAGAGGGGTATGTTCTGGAGGTTTTGACCAGTTTGCACGGTTTGGTTTTCGTTTGTTGTGATAACAATGGAACCTAAAAAATTTCATTTAATTTGGGTTTCCCTAATGATGACTGCTATATTTTATTTTTTGTTAATAATTTAATGAATTTGGAAAATTTGATTAAATATTGCTTATTTCGGTGAAAACTTAAATTGTGTTTAAAAAATTTAATTTAGTGATTATAATAAAAAATTATTTGTTTTCAAAATTTATTATCATTCGCCTGTGAACCGCTAATTTTGCTAAAGATCATGGATTTAATACCAACGATATCATAGTGTATTCATTAAAAAAGGCGGGGAGATTTTTTTCACTATTTCCGATCGTCACTTAACATGAGATATCCGGTGAAAGTAGTTAATAAAGGTCATCACCAGCGAGATGGATCATTCCCTGGAGCGTACCGCATAAGAATTTTTGAACAAACAGACGACTGAGAATTCCAATAGATTTAAAACACAGTAAATAAGATTTTCACTTAATTCTCTTATTCAATCAGCTGCAGAAACAACGACGAATCCTGTCAAGAAGTTAAAGCTTTGCTTTGATTGCGCCGACAAAAACACTCAGATACGAACAGATAGCGATCGTCCTAGAGAAAAATCGACTACTCCAAGCTAACATAGATTGTCTGAAGGACACACTGTTCTCGCCTCTCCAGATGAAGGAGAAAATCCAGTAGCTCCATAGGGTTGAGCACTGTCGAGATCGGGCACAAAGGGCCCTGCACCAGGTGTACATCGTGTACACCACTCGGTTATCAGGCTATAAAGCTGTAATAGAGGACACCAATGTGTCGGTTGCTCGTTAATCTAGTCTGTCAGTCACAGTTCGCCCGTCTTCAGTTGGAACAAACCAATCAGTAGTCGCGCCCGTTGTGGTTCTCTGTGTGCTCACTCCAGTAACCGCCGTCGGCAAGCCAAAAAGAAAGAATATCTCCAAGTCAAGTAATCGATCCTCCCAAACTCACAATCGAACTAACCGATGAGGCCTGCCTATTGCCAGCCGCCGAAAACGATTTTTAAATCGACGTGCTGTTCGCCAACATCGAGCGAAGCGGCTGGTCATGGGCACATTACTCGCGAATACTTCAAACCATGGGGCGTTAGAGTACTTACCTTAATTCGTTTAATTGTGCACCAGAACGCCAACGCATTTATCTTGCATTTATAAAATATAAAATGTGGGGAAAAAAATTTAGTCATTCAAATATTTCTCACCATCTACAAACTCATTTAACTGGAAATTATTGGATATCTTAATAAAAAATGCACCTGTAATTACGAGCACTGTGAGACCAAAAGTAATCTGAATCTTCCATTTGATAATAGTTTACATTGTTTTCAATAAAATTATTCTGTTTATCATATTCTTTACGTTCTCTCGCATTGCTAAGGGTATTATAAGCTAAAGAAATAGATTTATATTGATGTTCATCGGAGGTTTGTGCTTTCATGTCTGGATGGTAAAGCTTCGATTTCGAGTAAAAAGCTTGCTTTATTTCTTCGTGACTACTATTTGGCTTCACTCCGAGAACTTCATAATACGAAATATTACGAGAGAACTTTCTAATTTGTAGCATTGAGTGAAAAGAAATTTACATAACTGAAATAGTGATTAAAATTTTAAAAAATTAACAAATTTGAATAAATAAACTACTAACTAATTAATGAGAATATTTTTAAATTACAAATTTATATTTATCTATTTAAACATTGTGTATGTATGTAAATGGAGTTGTAGTTAATAAAAATTAGAAATGCTTTAAATTTATGAAATAAATCTGTTAAATATAATTCGGTAACAAAATATAATAAAACTTTGATGTCAAAAGGCGAGAACTCAAAATAATTATGTTAGAAGATTTTTCATGGAATAATCTACTTTTTTAATTTTGAAATACAATTACAGATTGACAAAGCAGTTTGGGTAAACATTTGACGAAGAGAATGTGCGAGCGATTTTGTTTTTTAGAGTCCTGTAATGTTTAATGCTCATTGATATTAATCGAATTTTGTATCGAAATCATAAAGTTCAGCTAAGAAGTGTTGAAACGATTTTACACAATAATCCAAAGATGCTATCGAGTAATATCATCATGGTTCTATCATGTGAAAATTGCACAAGATATAGTTAAAAATTGAGCTATTTAATAGACAATAGGAAGACCAACAGGTACCTGAAGTTGTAAGTCAGTAACAAATGAACGTATTTAGGATAGCTATAGTTATTTCAGTTACCGTGCAGACGGCATATAGGAGAGCTTTCCACGAAATTTGATGTTGTAACAGCAGTCAATTTAAACAAATTTTGTTTTATGGGGTTTTTGTTGGGTCCCATGTTATTGGTCACTACTTATTTGCGATAATCTTAAATTCTCTAGATAATTGCCCTCACATAAAAAGTGTAAAACGAGAGCTCAAAAATAGACGAGCTTCCAGTTAGTCGAAGAAAAAAGAAAGAACTAAAGTGAAGAAATCAGTTAGCAATTAGCAAATAGAACCAAGTAATTGAAATCAATTCTAATTCTCGTACCAGAAAAGGTGATTGCCCCTTGGGTTTTCTACCTTCCCTAGCAATATTTATTGGAAAGAAAGATGCAAATCTAGTGACGAATTGTTTAGTAATTGAAGTTTAATGAAGTTATTATGGGTTGGGTTTTGATTATTTGTTGAAATAAGAACACGAGTAGTCAAAGAAAACTGACTTGCCTGACTTTCTGAAAATAATTGAAAAAATTTGAATGAAATTAAAAAAACATTAACTAAAATGAGAAATTAATAATAACCATAACATTCCAAAACAAAATAATAACAATTGAATGATGGGGTGTTCCTTCACTTGATTGACCGAACTGAGAATATAAATTTGGTATATAAAGCTTCACTTCGGCATAGTTTTAACACTTTTTAATAATACTCAAAATTTACTATTTGTTTGAAACGATTAAATAATTTGTATTTTTGAATTTTAAACCGACAATTCGGTGGTAAGCATTTACTATTATTGTAATTTTTACATATTTGTAAGTTACTGTCACAATTTAATTTCTTTTTATATAAATAAATCTTAGTGAAGTAATGCTTAAGTTTTATGCTTACTATTATGGTATTGTTTTGCAATTTTAGCTAATGTTTTTATGAGACAGCACAAATTTTATCAGGTCCGATGGGTAACCAACAGGAGCAGTGGAAATGACTTTAACTAATGAATTCTTCTGTACCCTGAAGGTCACCCTGGCGGATCTCATTTGACATAAATGCATGCTCCTGTGGTGTAATAGTAGAGAGGATTAAGCCCTATTACACTCTGCCATGACAAGCTGGTCTGTCGATAAAAAACTTTATGATTTATATGCTTTTAATGCCACCAGATATAACGATGTTCGTTCGGTGTTGGCATTCGTCTGCGGATGTCCACTAGTTTGGCGCATTGTTTGAGGAATTTAAATGGGAATAGAGTCGTTTCAGATATAACGGGTTTGACAACTGACACAAGCATGATAGGTTGCAAAGATCGTAACAATAGTAATTTTTATCATCTATCCAAATTCATAGGTTCATCAGTGGATTGATAAATTTATAAAACGTATGAGGAAATACCTGAGTAGTAGGATGTGTCACCTCCAGGACATGTCACATCCAGGACAGGTCAAGGTCATTTTTTTTAAAGGTCAAGGTCAAAATTTTTTTAAGGTCAAGGTCAAGTTTTTTAAGGTCAAGGTCAATTTTTTTCCCCCTCGAATACATCAACTCAAATTTAACAAGGTTAGTCACACAAATCGAATTCTGAAATCAAACAAATGCATTTAATAAAAATTAAAATCATCGACATACACAACCGCCGTTCGCCCGCCCGCCCGCCGCCCGCCCCGAAGGGGCTGGCGCGGTAGTTTGTAAATTTGGTTTAGTTTGAATATTATTATTATTTGAAACATAGTTTAAAACATGATATTATTACCTGTATTTCCGTTCACTATTCAAAACAATTCAACACATGATATTATTACCTGTATTTCCGTTCACTATACAAAACAATTCAACACATGATATTATTACCTGTATTTCCGTTCACTATACAAAACAATTCAACACATGATATTATTACCTGTATTTCCGTTCACTATACAAAACAATTCAACAAAAAAAAATATTTGAAATAAAAGTTGAGAATGAAGGTTAAATTTCATAAAACAAGGTTAAATGAATTTCTACATCTAAGCTCTAATTTGTCTGCGGTAGAAAAATATGGAAAGTAATTATTTTGTAAATACCAACTTAGGAAAATTAAAACAAACCGAAATAAAAATGCATTATTCAAAACGATAAAATAGAAAATAATTATTTTCTGTATTTTTATTCCCATCTTTTCACTTTAACACGATTGCAGATCTGATATGGCGAGGGTCATTGATGACTACCTACAATCTTGGCCATCGATGGACATCTATTTAACTTTTGGTGGCCAACTGTAAACGGGTTCTTATTTTTAAAAATTTTTTAAAAAATGCTCTAAAAATAAAATATTTTATTCTCATACAAATAAATTCATTATTTTAAAAGAATTTTTGTCAAATATCAATAAATTAAACATGATATTATTACCTGTATTTCCGTTCACTATACAAAACAATTCAACACATGATATTATTACCTGTATTTCCGTTCACTATACAAAACAATTCAACAAAAAAAAATATTTGAAATAAAAGTTGAGAATGAAGGTTAAATTTCATAAAACAAGGTTAAATGAATTTCTACATCTAAGCTCTAATTTGTCTGCGGTAGAAAAATATGGAAAGTAATTATTTTGTAAATACCAACTTAGGAAAATTAAAACAAACCGAAATAAAAATGCATTATTCAAAACGATAAAATAGAAAATAATTATTTTCTGTATTTTTATTCCCATCTTTTCACTTTAACACGATTGCAGATCTGATATGGCGAGGGTCATTGATGACTACCTACAATCTTGGCCATCGATGGACATCTATTTAACTTTTGGTGGCCAAGCTGTAAACGGGTTCTTATTTTTAAAAATTTTTTAAAAAATGCTCTAAAAATAAAATATTTTATTCTCATACAAATAAATTCATTATTTTAAAAGAATTTTTGTCAAATATCAATAAATTAAAGATAAAATATAATTTCTCATAATTTTATTTGAATAATAATCAAAAGATCCAAAAAGTGAAAAATTGCTAATGATGCAAAGGTGGCACAATAATGACTGGCTTATCGGCATGATGAAGAACGTAATCACTTACACTGCCCAGAAATGTTCGCCTTAATAAACCTTCTCCTCGATTTGCCATTAGTATGACATCAGCCCGATGGTCGTGACAGACAGAGATTATGCATTCTCCAACTCTTGAATCCACCCGGATGAAGCCTTTGCATTTCCAACCCTTTTCAGTTAATTTATGTATATAATCTATCACTAACTGCTTTGCCTTTGTCAATTTGCTTTTGAATTTTCGCATCCAACTCTTCCATCGGCAGCCAGCCAGCCTCCATTCCGATTCCTACAGCAATCGTGTTATATATGGGCTCAACTATGTGAATCAAATGAACGACATCATATTTTCTCATCATATTGTTTGAATACTAGTCCAATGCTCATCGGCTGACTTCACTTTTGTCGATCGGAATGATTATTATTCTTTCTGATTCATTCTTCATTTCCACCGAGGTTTTTGATCGTTCCGAATCGGTCATTTTTAAATTTCGTTGGTAAAATATTTCTTATATATCAAATGGACTTGATTGTGGTGTTAGATAATCTCTGACGTAATATTTTAACTAATCACAATTTAAAGTCTATTTGCACATGTAATGTAAACATTTCAATTTTACAGCAAATAAAAATTATTGAAATTAAAATTAATAAAATAAATTCACAAAAAATAAAAAAGAAATTATTGAATTAAGCCGACAATGGGCTTTAGGTTATGAACTATTCTTTATACAATTCCTTTTTAACTCTGATTCCAATTTTCTTACATTTCTATTCGACTATTTCTGTTTTTTTTTTGGATTTTTGTGAAAAGTTGTGGGTTAGGCTGAAAATTAATTAGTAAAAAATTGGCACTTTTTGTGTTGTCGAAATAATTGAAATAAATATTTTAAAAAATGTAAAAACTGAAACGTTAAATATCATTGCAAGTTTGCTTGTCTTTTTATTATATGTATCGTGTTGAAATATCTAATTTTTCTTATAATCTATCTATCGATCATCTTGTTGCTTTTGAATAATAGTATAAACATAATTATTTTTTCATTTTAATTATTTTCAACCATGTCGGAAAAAGGTAAAATATGAATTTTATGTTTATTAATTTTTTTTTATTTAGCATATATAATCAACTTTTTGATTGAAAAATTAGAGGAAATATCTAATGTAAAAATTAGAGAATTTATGAATGTTTCAGAGAAATTAAAATGGCCGTATTCAGACGATGAAATTAATGAAGATGATATGTCATATGAATCTGAAAATATTTCCAGCAAGAAGATGAATATACTGATTTGCCTAGTGAAGAACTTAAGTCATGTATTGAGAATTCTACAACAAATAAATTACCAAATGAATCTAAACAAGAAGATGAATCTATTGTTTCTACTAATTGTATTGATCATATTGTTGAAAATATAATGAAAAGAGATTGTATTGAAAATTAATAAATTTAAAACTTTAGTTATTTTCAATGATTTAAAAACACCAAAACACTAATAAAGATGTATTAAATAAATTTAACATGAACAATGTTCCTCTTCAAACTTATCTTCGGCTTTTATAATTTTCCAAATTGGTTTGATTCGGTCTCTGCTTACATTATACCCTTGAATTAATATGGTAACCATGCAGGTTATTTTGCTCATCTTACCACCATTGGAAATCATATCCAAATCGTTTCTAATGAACATATCTTCATCATCAAATTCAATATTTTCATTGATCCTCTGAAATAATTGTCCCAATAGCATCTTGTCGTGAAACTTGATTTTGGAAAGTCTCACATTGTAGAAACATTTTTCCAGAGTTACTGGTTCCTAACAATAAATAATAATAATAAAATCCAAAATAATTTATAAAAACTTACCTTAAATGTATAGGAAATTGGACAATACAAATAACTAGTTTGTATTGCATGAATTCGN